>JAUTDX010001210.1:0-80545 GCA_030844895.1 Ambrosia x helenae
TATAATTTGAAAACCATGTTGAGATGAGGAAACTTAAAAAACCCATTCATGTGCTCTGAATGAGCCACCTAGGTGACTTTGAAAATGATATCAAGGTTATTTTCGGTATTTTATTTTGTTACTGTGCATCTGACAAAAAAAAAATTGAAAAGTCTTTGTCTCTCTCTCTCTCCTTAATGCTCTTTTCTCTAATTCCAAAAAAAACAAACATTTCACATAATCAAAAGTCTCTCTCTCTCTCTTCAAGTTACTTGCAAAATGAAAGAGAAACCATGTGTTTAGAGAGAGAACAGGTTGGTCCGATAGTGGTGGTGGACGACGATGGTAACATAGGTGGACGACAATGGTGGTGCGGCTAGGGGAGTTTAGAGAGAGAAACCAAGATTTTTTATAGAGAGAAGAAGAAAAGCAGGGGAGGTAGACGGTAACGTTGTCGTTGGTGGTGCTACTCCTTTCACCACCGTCACTTCCAGATCTGTATAGTCGTCATTCCGGAGCTTCATCACCGACATTACTGGTGGTGATGCAACGTTTATCATTCAACACCATTCTGAACAAAATACTAAATCTGAACCGCTGTTGAGGTGTTCGACGGACGAGGTGTAAAAAGGCGATGGGTTAATGGACAGCGAGATGATATCCAGATCGGTCGCCGTAAGTATTTTCTTTGTTGTGTAAATGGACAACGAGATAATAGCTAGCTAGTTTAGGTATTTTCAATTTGCAAAATCCTTTTTTTTTTAACAGCATAACTTCTATATGTATATATAGAAACCAGCCAGTAACTGGCGAGCAAAATCCTTTTGTATTTTCTTTGTTCTGTAGCTCCCGTTCTATAAGCTTTTGGTTGTAAATAATATTTATTTTTGCTTTTTTGGATTCTACAAAATGGTGGGTTTTTGTTTATTATCTCCTACGATTTTTTCACTTGCTGTTTTATATATGTAATTTTTAGTGGTGTTTTAATTGTGTGGTGGATACAACTTTTTGTGTGTTTTTTAAAAATCCCGAAAATCCTTTAAAAAACATATGTTTTTTTTTCTTGTTGTCACACTTGTACCATCTGTTTTTAACTTTCAAAAAAAACTTGTACCATCTGCTTTTAGCCAAAAAAACATAGGAGCGATAAGAGAGGTTTGAACGGCAGTGGTGTCGCACCTAGTGGTTTGAAGGTTGGTAGTTGTGATCAGTATAGAGCTTGTTTTGTCATTTTAAAAAACATTTGTTTTTCATTTAAAACATACGTTTCCATTTACAAACATATGTTTTCTAGTGTTTGGGTTACAATTTATGATATGTTTTTATGTTTGGTTTACAATTTATCATATGTTTTTGTTGTTTGGGTGATAATTTATCATATGGTACAGAACTTACATTGAACAAAAACATACGTTTTGGGTTATAATTCACATTTGTTACTTTGAGACTTGAAACATATGTTACTCAAACGTGCTAGAAAATAACGTTTGTTACCTGTGGCTTTAAACCTGGTAACATAAGTTTGTTTTTAAAAATTGAATTTTTTCAGAGGAAACCATGAATCTATATTAATAAAATAATGAGAGAGGAGAGAAAAAGGTATAAGAGGAGAGAAGTATTTTGTTTGGACATTCTTGCCCTTTTGTACTTTAAGTTGGTAACTTTTTTATTAAAATAATCCTAAACAATCACAGCCATAGATCACTTAAGATGAATGGTTAAGATATGGGTTTCATGAGTTTTCTCAACTAGGAAGGGTTTTCAAATTATCCTTCCCCTATATATATAGGTATATATATATATATATGATTAGGCTCAAATGAAAACCACTCCTTCGTAAAAAAAACCGTAAGAACACCAACGTAAAATGTGAATTTTAATTTTTTTTTAACCGGTGTAAAAATTGGTAACCTCGACGTAAAAAAAACATATATTAAAGTGGTGTATATGACCCATGACCCACCTTATTTTGTCTTATTAGGCAAGGGAATATTCCCTTTTATTTTATATTCAACTTTAATTGTGGTCCACAAATCCTTTTTGGATTAAAATAAGTGTGGTGTTAAAGTGTGTTCCGTAGTTCTTTACGAAAAGTGTGTTCTAAATTTTACCCAAATCCTATATATATGTATATATATATATATATATATATAGGTAAAGTATATGGAGGAAACCCTCCTTATTTGGTAAACTCTGGAAACTCTGACTTCCCAACATTTTTATTTTTTGAAAAAAATAGGGTATGTAATATACATTTTTATAAGCATTTTGAGCCAAAAAAAATCGAAAAAAGCGCCGAACGGTTTTTTTTAAAAAAATAAAAAACGTCTACTGTTTACATATAGTTTACACATTGTTAACACCTGTTATTAGCGCTTAACATGCGTTAGTCAAAATTTTAATTTTTTTAAAAAAAAAAATACTCGGCGCTTTTTTAATTTTTTTGGCCCAAAATGCTTAAAATCATGTATATTACTTGCCCTATTTTTTTCAAAAAAAAAAAAATATTGGGAAGTCAGAGTTTCCAGAGTTTACCAAATAAGGAGGGTTTTCTCTAGAACCATTCCCTATATATCTATACATATAATAAACCAAAGCTATTTTTAATGACATGGCACTCAAAGAGACATTCTCCTCCTTGAGTGTGCCATGTGTCATCCCATGTGGCATTGAGATATTTTAAGAAAAAAATAATTTAAAAAGCAAAATTAGATTTTTCTCTCTTATGTTTCCTCCCTTGATTTTTAAACGTTAATATCTTTTATATACGATATTTTTTAAAGAAAAAAACTACACCAAATTAACGAGCGTTTTATTATCTTTCCAACGAGTACCATAGTGCTATATAAAAAACGGAGAAAAAACGACTATTTTTTGTTGGGTTTGTTCAAACAGAAAAAAAAAACACAAAGTGTTCAGGTTAATCATTAATCATGTATAGGCAAGTCACTAATTATGTTCAAATCGGTAAAGATGAATTCTATTTTCAACATGCATTAGCATTGGAGTTACACATTGTTTTAGGTTAGATATTTATATTAGAGTTATACATTGTTTAAGGTTAGGCGTTAACATTGGAGATATATTTTTTAATTGTTTTATGTTAGCTGCTACCCGAAGCTTTCATGCATGTAACTGTAAAGTGCATCATTCTATTTCATATGTAAAATTAATATGTCATATTAGATTTTTCAACCCCGGGACGTTCCCGGGGTATAATCTAGTATATATATATATATATATATATATATATATATATAAATAGTATAACATTTGTTTGGGCTCGTTTAGGCTCGCGAGACTAAACGAGCTTTTTATGTAAGGCTCCTGTCCGGTGACTCGATAACTAAACGGGTCATATTCCAGGCTCAAACTCGAGCTCGTTAAGGCTCGGCTCGTTCGAGCTTTTTACTGAGCCAATCCCGAGTAGCTCTCGAGCCGCTGTATCATTTACACCCCTACCATAATCTTCAAACCCACCCCCCCCCCCCCCCCCCCCGCTCCACCGACTGATTTTCTAAGGAGTTTAAGTCAATAGATTTTGATCTTCGGAGGTATCCCCAAAGAAAACACTAATAGGAGGGGCCTGCTGCCTGAGTGCATCCCATAGATGATGAGCTCTTTAAATTTCTGGGCCTTTCTACCGATTGAAGGTGGAATTGGTGTTGCACCATATTGAGTAGGAGGCCCATTTTGGTAATAGTGTGGTGTGGCTGCATGATGACTTTTCGAAAGGGCCCATCTGCATATTCAACCACATGTTGTGCACACACCAAATATTTGATGGTTTTAGATTATTTTCTATTTAGTATGTTCAACCTTATTTTATTAATTAGATTAATTAATACTATTAAATAATATATGTGTGTATATTCTACATGTTAAAGATAACATATAAAATATATATTTTAAATGCATGCAACCATTAAGTCAATTTTTATAGCATTAATTTTGTAAGTTTTCTTAGGCGTTTGGGTGTGGAGGAGGCCCATCATCCATGATGGTCTTCCACTTCAGCTGTCACGTCAACGTAGGGTAGGAGCATCATACTCCAAGGGTGTGGTTAGGAGCATCCCTCCCTTAAAAAAAACAAAAAAAAAAACCATCGACCAATGAAATGGCCCGGCACCAAAAGTCATTCTTTTGCCGCTCATGCCGTGCCAGGGCTAAGGGGGGCGGTGTTTGCCGGGCCGGCATGGGCATGCCCACCCTAT
Source organism: Ambrosia x helenae (assembly GCA_030844895.1). Classification (NCBI taxonomy): domain Eukaryota; kingdom Viridiplantae; phylum Streptophyta; class Magnoliopsida; order Asterales; family Asteraceae; genus Ambrosia; species Ambrosia x helenae. The sequence continues at coordinate 4,194 of JAUTDX010001210.1, forward strand.
GCCGGCTCCACACCGAAGGGCCTTAGAGAGAAGGACAAAAAATGTGTTTAATAGTCATTAAAAAGAAACAAGTTAAAATAGGTTATATTTTAGTACAAGAAACCACCTTAATAACTTTGTTTAACTATTACATCACTGACAGAGACACATACCTCTTAGATATGGTCTCAGGTTTAAATTTGAGTAAGAGTGTATAATATAAAATTACTGATGTAAATGAGTAACGTTAGCCGTTAAAAAAAGTCTTTCGTGTCTTTCTTAGTAGTAGTGGTAGTAGAAAAGAGGAGAAAGAAAGTGTTTGTTGTCAGGTTGATGCGTAGCACCTTGAGCAGACGCACAATGTGGTCATGTTAAGGGGCGGGTCACTCCACGACAAAGGGGCGTGGAAAACGTTGTTTAGCGGCAATACCATCGTCTCCCTCATGCGGTTTGATATTTTTTTTTCTGTGCTCGGTTAGTTCTTGTCAAGTGGCAAAAACTCATTCCCATACCGATTTGACATGCCAATATGAGATTGGACGAGACTAGGCAAGGTACACTAGAGTGCTCCTTCCTCTCTTACGACCTTTATGTTGTTGAGTTTTACAGTTAGCATACTTGAGCTATGTCAACTAGGACCTGTATCCCGACTTTTGGGTCTAGATAATCAAGTAGAATGCTGAATTACTAAGGGGTACCTACTACTATAAGTCGAAAAAATAGGATATGTTCACTAATTAAAATCCACATAAGCGTTACCAGGATCATGGTCTTCGAAGTGCCAGACTGATCACTGATGTTACAAGAACAAAGCCTCAGCCCAAAGAAAAAATATTGTTAAAACCGAATTAAGAAAGGCCCAAGAGTTTCTAACCCCATATAAATAAACTCTTGGATCCCATGTGGGGCGCTTGCCTAGGGGCTTTGCCCTTGACGCCTAAGGTTACATGGAACTGGAAATCAAAATAGTCTTTAACTCTCACAAGATTTGTTGTCCGTCTATCTTCTATTTTGATGTAACTTTGATATTTCATTTCAAAACCCCCCCCCCCCCCCCCCCCCCCCCCTTTGCCCAGCAGTTTAAAATTCATCATCGATATTATTTCATTTCAATTTAAATATGTAAACCTAGAGATAACGCAAGGAAAACAGTTACTAAGGTGTTACTACTATCAACAGGTTTGGGACAAGCAACACCTGGTGAGTGATTGTTATAGTTGATAAACATCGACCATCATGAGATTACAACACACATAAAATTGCTTAAAAAACTGTATTTTATTTATTTTTTATTTATTCAGAGTTTATTTGCTATTCACCTTTTGATTCATGACATCATGATAGTAGAGTAATACACACATGGGTTGACCAAGGATGCTAAAGAAGCACCAGAAGATTATATTTCCAACCTAAATAAAACAAAACAAAACAAAACGTTATCAGTTATATTATTAATAGGCTAAACTTAAAGATTCAAGGAGAAAAATTAAGATGGGTGCTAGATAACAAATAATGAGCTACCATTGAGTTTTGGAACTTGTTCTGCAAGTAATTCGTGAGTAAGACCAAGGGCACCTGATCCACATAACAAATGATTGGATTTGCAACTCTAGTTATTTAGGTAAATGATAAAACAGACTTCAATTTCAACCCACTTGCTTATGATTATATATGAATGTGTCAGTTGAGTTGACTAATCTCAATCGGGTCAAATAAAATAATTTAGTTGACAAGGAAATGGATACTAAGTTGGGTTTTTCAAAAAACAGATCACAGTTTCAGTAACATAGTTTTGGCCATCATATTTAACGCATTAACTATTTATACGTGGATAACGTATGTAGATTGTAGAGGCCATCCAAGTACTGACATGCCACCAAAGCACGTATGTGGTTTAATTTATACCAATAACAATTTATAAGCATGTTGGATGATAAAATGCCCTTAGGTTCTTTATAAGACAAGTTTAACCTACAACTAATTGCCCTTAGGTTTGAATCCAACTTCTATTAGTTTTCTGCTTTTATGTCCCTTTGAGGCCACAACAATACTGTCTGTGACAGCAAGCTGCACTTTACTTTTATCTCATCACATTGCTTAGCAGATATTGGGTCCTTTGAGAGTTTAAGTTTACCGGTATTAGGTTCTCACCATCACCAAAAAAAAATAAAAATTGACACCTCAGCAACCGTTCCTGATTTTGTAAGGGTGTTTGCATCATCCGACATTTTTTTTTGGCATAATCGGTATGGATAAAATCAAGGACATACTTGGATGGCCACTAAAGTGGTTTAAAATCTTTAAATTAGTGAGTGGCCTTAATGATAAAGGTTGAATACTTTGTTGGCCTTCACATACAGTATCCCAAAAATAATAATCAACATTTTGATTCAACCCGATTCAGAATGTTACCCAAACCACCTACCTGTCCACTTCTAGTAAAAGAGGAAAAGAACATTACCTGGAACATGATCCCAATAAAGGCCCAAAATTTGAAAATGTGACAGGGAACAGCAATACAAAGCTTAACAAAATATAAGATTACAATCAATTATCCAGTATAAATAAATCGGTTCAGGGTAGATGCTTTTTTTACTGTAACTATGTAAAAAAAAAAGACAAAAATATACCTCATGAAACACAGCAGACATGAAAAATGCAACCAAGATGGCAGCACCCTGAAGCCAAATGCCACAAACCAATCATTTACAAAAAACAAAAACAAAATTCAGATGTTAAATGGAAACTATATGTTCAATAACTCCTTACCTTAGGTATCCCATTACGCAAGCATGGGAAATAGAGGTGTCGTACAATCCATTTATGAACAGGCTGCAAGAAATGAAACAAGTATATTCAGGTAGTCAGTGATGCCTTTATGTCATGGTTACTGCAGTAAATCAGTAATCGAACCAATAATGTATTATATATACACAAAGATATGTCTCTGTTTATTACATCATGTAACTTTTTGTCTATGAAAAAAAAATCTTCATTCTACATCTTATATTTACATTTTTTACTGTTGAATGTAAGAAATCTTCTTCAATTTTTCAATAGCAAGTAAAATGATGACATGTCACACCGCAACATCATACAAAACCAGTGCCCTCTCACCACCAAATTACCTTCTATAAAAGGTTACATGCTAAAATGCTGAAAGCATGTTACATACAAGGAAAAAAACAATTTTTCTTCAATATATTTACAAGAAGATGAAAGTCGCATAGTGATGCAATTAACCCTATTAATATAAGAGCGGGATAACAGCCGCAACACGAAGAACATATATAGTAAGTAATGAAGAAATATAGTATTGACTATTGACACTGATCTTACCATGTTCCATAGTCTCCAATACTTGAGCATCACCAATGGAGAAAGTATGCAAAGATAGTGATATCAGCAAGTAGTTGTAGCAATACAAAGGAAACATTATTAGAATAATAATTATAATAACTGTAAACATATTACTACCTCTTCAATAGTTTGTGCATTCCACCAATCTTTATAAAACTCACGATCACCAAAACGAAGAAGCTCAGCAAGTATATTTAACCTACATTACATTAATGCCTGTAAATGTGACTAGATGATGACGATGAACAAAAGCTATAACTAGAATGATTAAAACAGCAAAGACTTACCAAAGGTGAAAAAAACAGTAGAACATACAGAGCCAAACGTATAAGTTTGGAACTGAAAGCTTTAAAACACGTTCAATTGCATATAAATGTCTCCTTTCAATGGATGCTGAGAGTTTTTTACAATTGGATTGATATACTGTGGATAAAAATTAAAACATACCATCTTAGTTTGAAATTATTATAGGGAAGCATGAAAAGACAAGTTAAATAAGGGTAACATCCTTAAAAAGGACAGACTCACTTGTTCAATGATGAATCCCATTAACCCTGTAAATATTATCAGCTTGATCAGTTGCCGTAAAACCCAACCCTTTCGAATAAATGCAGTGCGGGGATAGCTTATCTACAATTAAAAATTCCTTAACATAATAACAACAGTAACAAAAACAACAACAATAATAATAATAATAATAATAATAATAATAATAATAATAATACAGGAACTCCCAGTGCAGGGGAACTAATGAGTTAAATATAGAATGCGTTCATTTGTCTCTGATTCAAAGGTAAATGATAAACATATAGCCTCGATATTTTCCTTATACTGTGTACGGAAATTTAGTGTTTTGTAATGATTATGATCCTCACCCTCTATGTGTGTGTGTGTATCAAGACAAGAAGTATTAACCAACTGTAGAGTAGTGAAGGCTTGAGTGTTTTTATACCTGATAACACAACGTAGGAGCAAGCATGAAATAAACCAAGCTTTTGAAGTCAGCATCATAAAATAACTCAATATTTTTGGATTCGGACTCCGTCTCTCCCTAACAATACAATATGTAACATATGGTACAATTTTAGATTTATAAGGCAAAAAATGGTTGCTTTGTGATGAAGGAAAATTTCACCTATTAATGTACCTTAATCGGTTTATTTTCTGCATTTCTAAAACTTTAAAAAAATACCTTATCAGTTGAATTCACAAGGGACCGCATGTCATAATTTGTATGCACAAAAGATGTCAATTTCAACCAATTGATGCAAGCACACAGCATCAACGAAACACCTGATAGAACAACTGAATCAAACCTGCACAGTTAAAAAATAACCATGGTTCATGTCTTGTATACATAGGGTCTCAACTTCAAAGATGGGCTTCATGACCAGAAATTATTCTTTTTGTGTACTGCACAATTTTATACAACCACATGAGAATGGCTCATGCCATGGGAACGGATCAATTTGGTTTTATTTTATTGCTAACATGTCAAATTTATAAAATTTTACAAAATATAAAGGTAATTGGTTGAAAGGGTTAAAGTATATAAAGGTAATTGGTTGAAAGGGTTAAAGTAAACAGTAACAAATAACAAAATTCTACTGTTTTAATCTTGGATGATAGTTTCGTATATATTAATAATCTACAAAGATACAAATATAAGAAAAAAGAATGTTAGCTGGTCAACGCAACCAAACTAGATTTAATAGCGCTGACATGTCAACCCAACTCACCCGACCGACCCATTTTACCATCTTTACAATAGCAAGACCTAGAGACTAGAGCATAGATCTAATTTAGGTTCTATAGTAGAGAGACTTGGTACAAAAAATGTCTCAAGCGGGTTATCAAGGTTAACTTTGTAATTGAAGGACATCAAGCTTATTCATGTCCAGAAGGAAGGTAAAATATCTGCAAGCACTGTTAAAGAATATTTACAGCAGTATCATGTGCAGTTTTACCAGAGTTCAAGAAAAAATATATTACAGAGTGTTTTCATATTATAAAAAGGTAAGCAAAACTATAGAAGAATAAAATCTTTCAGATGACTATCCAAAAACAAACATGTAAAATTAGGTAAACTGAGACTATACTTCAAAAAGCTTGGTAACAATACACTTGTACAAAAAATTGAGCGTATAACCAAACTCACCTCAGAATCATGAAAACTGGATATAAAATCGCAGTTGTAGTTATTATAACATGGAGAGTGATTACAACCTACAAAAAGTAGATCAGATTATAAGAATTTTAGTCAATTTAATATAGTTTCCTCTAGCAATTTACTTACATGGTTTGATATGCGTTTTTTCCATGCCAATTTCTCAACAATGTATGCAATAAGAGGGAAGGACCGGAAGAGATACGCTGCGTGAAAAATCAGATATAAGCTCTCCATGTCAACTATTTATTTTTACTAAATGGAGTAATTATTTAGTATGCGATTCTAACAAGAAAGACTAAAAAAGAATATTACCAGCACATCAGAAGTGGCCAATCTCTTAATGATCTGAACTGAACCAAAAATTTGAATTGATCAATAATCCATACTGTAAATATAATTTGGATAGCGTTAGCAATAATATTAGTGATTTCATATAATAATATAAGCTATGACCAATATCCTGCAGTTAAAAGAGCATAAGGCTTACCTTCATCAGATTCTCAATAATGAGCCTACCATTTACAGCAACAAGCACTACTATACAAAGGTTAAAGAGCCCTGCATGACTCTGCCAATGGTTTCTAATTAGCCAGTCTTTACGTTTCTTGAATAATAAGAAGTAAGATTACAATAATGAAAACAAAATTGAATGAAAACAGGGGAAAACAAAGAAAATGAAGGGGATTATAAAAGCCGAATCATCCAAATTTGTGCATTAATTGAGTAACACAGGCAATCATACAAGTCATGCTACCTAACAAGGTTATTTAATCTAACAAAATAAATTTTAGTTACTATCTAGAAGACGCATCCATATAATTACCCCATTGAAGAAACTCTCAAATATCGCTAGGAAAACACCATAGCAATTGCAAATTATACCCTTGAAACCTAGCTATTACTAGATACAAATTTACACTCAAACTAGTGACATATCATTGCACAAGCATATATACTTTAGAAATAAATTGTTACCAATGATTGAAAGAGAGTGCAAAATGATTTTGAGGAGTTAGTCTTCTACCTAACTAAGATACGAACTACAAGTATGTGATGAAGCCAAGCATTCTTCCATTGTTTTCAGTATAAGTCAAAAACAAATAGTTACTTACTAGTCTCTCAAACTAACTAACTACATGCACTATTTTGTAGTTGTAAAATCGAGTATTAACTGAATTGTATTGTAGATAGGCTAAAATTGTAAAAAAGTTGATACGTGAATAAACGCATTTCATGCATCACAATCAGAATCAGAATCAGGAGTATGAGTTACAATATGCAATCAAACAAGTAGTTAATAATAATATGAAAGGAAAGGAAAGGAAAACCTGGTTAAAGATAGCGTGGGAGCTAAGAGGAGACTCTTTGAGTCTGCGATGGGCAGGAGAAGAGGCACGATATGCATATTGCAACATCACTACATGACTACTCCCTTTCTTTTTATCTCTTGTCTTCTCCTCCTCCTCCTTTGTTGATGTTGTTGTTGTTGTTTGATCATCATCAGCAGCAGCAGATTGGATCTTCTTCTGTTCCTTATCTTCGTCGTCCTCAGAGGAATTGGTTCTGGAAGAATCATAGAAACCGTCTCCGATTCGGAAACCGGCATCAGGCTTTGTACTCTTACGGCGTCTAATCTCACCGCGTATAGCAGTCGTCGTGTCTACGATATCTGCTGCCGTATCTAATAACGCCATTATTTATTACTATTACTGTATTATTTATTAAGAAGAAGCTGCGTCAAATGAATGAATGAAAGATTAGATAAGGCGGTTTGTTAGATATTTTGGAATTTGCATATATAATGTTGGTGATCCGAAGATTCTCTCTGTGTTTATATGTTATGTTTGCGTGTGAAAGAGCCAGCCAGCCATCCTAGTTGCTTCCGTTATATCATTTTTTTAAACCAAGGTTAACCAATTTTTAATTATATTATACTCCTCATTACGTCATTGCGTTTCTACTCGATACATCATTTTCTATACTTTTTCCATCTTCTCCACTGCTCTATTATTATTATTATTATTATTATTATTATTATTATTATTATTATATATATATTTATTCTATATTTTTATTCTATATATTAATTCAAAAAGGAATAGTACATTTGTCTTATGTGTTTTTTTTTTTCATAGTAAATTTTATATTTTTCAATCTGATAACAAACTTTAGCTTTTATATAATTATATATATATACAATTAGTAGATTTTGATGTGAGTAGCATATACTGTAGCTATCTCACGTTCCAGGTTTTCCCACGTTTCCCTTCTCATCACACGTGTCAGCATCCTCTTCTTCCATATACCTACAACTTGCCTAAAGAAACCATTCTGGGTTTTGGTTTCCTGCCTTCTTTGTCTGTAAAATTCTCGACACCACCACCGTTGTTCTAACTAGGTTGCCTCTAAAGTTCACCGCCGACCGCTTCTATATTGCACCGTCTCTCTGTCCGTGCAATGCGTGAGGCGTCGGCGCCGACGACAGCTCAGTTGGTTGGCATATTTCACTTCACTAACACGTCGTCGTTTCGATTCGCTCCTTTACCGCTTTTATCTAAACGGCTAGCCTAACAGAAACAAGACGAAGCTACATCTTCAGGTGTCATACTTGCCGGAAGGATGTGACGCGCCGCCGTTGCTCTTCCTGCCTGAGAAGGAAACCCGTCAAGGGTGATTGACGGAGATGCAGGTACTCAAATCGGTTACTGTCAATGTGGTTTCAGAAGGGAGTTTTGCGGTGGCAGTGCTCGGCCGCGTTATAGGTTATGGATGCTTGCTGGCTAACGTCTTTTACAGTCATGCATGTACCAGATCTGAGCCGACAAGGGAGGAAGACGTCTACTACTACAACCGACGTCGATGGCGACGGTTCTGGATAGAAACGAAATCAAAGGTGTGTGTCTTTCGGTTTTGGTGTGTCACAGAGAAATAGTGGGGAAAAAGCGGTTTAGGAAGGGAGATGATGGATAAGAATGAAGAAAGTAAAGTTGGGGAGATGAAGAGTGGCTTTCAAATGAGCTAGATGTGAAACGATTGCGTTTTGATAGTTTGGTGGGAGTGGGGGTTTCCATATGGTGTGGTGGGAGGTGAATGCATACGTGAGAATCTTGGGAGGATATTTAGTTTTTATATACTTTTTAATCTCACTTTTTGTATCTAAATTCTAAAGGCATTTAATTGAAAGTCCAACTCTTTAATTCAGGCTTTCTCATTTGATCCGCTCCATTGAAAATGCAATTGGTAATTCCCATACCTCTTTGCGTTTCCATAGTTAATGCCATTATCGTAAGACGTGTACTGCACTCACAAACGTTAAGTTGTCGCTGCAACGTGCGACATCGTAAAAAACTAGTTTGTCACAAAGATTAGATAAATTTATGTTTTTCACATGAGTTTGTCAGTGTTGTGCTTTTTAAACATATTTTATTTAACTATTTAATTACTTTTATTTTTTTTAAATTTCATAGATATATAAGGATTTAAACATAATCACCTAGCATAAATTATTTTATTTCTGGCACAAAATCCACTTGAAAAACATATAGGAAATTTTTTTACTTAAGTAAAACTTAGGGGTTGTTTGGTTGATTAAGTGCTGAATCATTAAAAGGTCTGAATGGTTAAGAGGTCTCAATAGTTAAGCACTGAATCATTAAGTTGGACCTCTTAATGGTTAGTTTTCTTGTCCCACATTGGTAGGGGAGCCTCATTAAGGTTCAGCCTAGTTCAGTGCTTAATAGTTCAGTGCTTAATGGTTCAGCAACATCCTAAATCTTAATGATTCAGACTTAACCATTCCATTCAGAAGCTGAAACAAACGCGCTGAATGCTGAATTATTCAGCACTGAATGGTTAAGAGCCTCATTAAGAGGCTACCAAACAGCCCCTTAGATGAATATATTGAAAAGTATGACTCTGCTCACTTGCCAAAAATATTTATAAATATTATGACGACATCACCTTACCATATAACTTATACCATTCTTTTATTTTAGTTTGACCATTGTCCATTATCGTGTCAAGTGTCAATGATGATTTATAGCACATTTGGTGATAACTTAAAAAGGTTATGCTAACCGGTAAATATCGTGTTGATAAGCAAAGTTCTTTCTAGCAAGAGAAGATTTTAAAACTTTAAATTTATACTTTATGGATTACTCCATATCGATCACTATGGTATTTGGAGTGAGTGGTCGATTGGGATGTTCGGCTGCAGAGAGACAGCCAAATGTATTAAATAAGGTATTGACAAGTAGAGTAACTTAAACTTAAAAGTGTATTCAAGTGTTAATTACTTCACTCGAAATCTTCAACCGGCATTCTATAAACATGACATGTATATTACTTCCAATCTTCCATTATTAAAACTTGGATTATTATCAATATATAGGATAATAAGGGAAAAAAAAACCTAGAAACATAATGAGAGTTAAAATTTGGGTTTCATCGGGGGTGTGGTGTTGGATATAATAATAATCATATAAATATAGGATGACGTTTGACACCATGAGTGTCCAAACCGTGTCGGTTATGGATATATTCAACAAACGCGTGTGTAGCATTTCTTAAACATTAATTAATCCTTTTATTATTGCATTGCGATGTAAGATATGTTTTCCTCAAGAAAAATATAAAATGGTTTATCGATTTTCAAATGTAACGAAAAAACATATTATTTTCTTCTGTTACTGGTAATGGCTAAAAATTGCAACATGACAACTTAACTGTTAGATTTAGGACCAAAAAAAACAAAAAACCGAAGTCTGGAAAATTGGATTCTCACTGATCACTTGATCTTCTTTCTAACTGAAGAAGAAAAACAAATAAACAATCAAACATTAAACTTAGAGCAAATCAGCAACATTTGATGGCAGCTCCTCAACAGCAACATTATAAAACTTCTGAATATCATAAAGCATTCTCTGATCATCACCTGTCACAAAGTTAATAGCAACCCCTTTTCTTCCAAACCTTCCACTTCGTCCTATACGGTGCAGATAGTTTTCAGGCTGTGTCGGAAGATCATAATTAATCACTAGAGACACCTGCTGCACATCTATCCCACGTGCCAACAGATCAGTCGTGATCAGCACACGTGACGAACCCGACCTGAACTCCCGCATTATGATGTCCCGAGTGTTCTGGTCCATGTCCCCATGAGTGGCAGACACCGTGTGGTCACGGCTGCGCATCTTGTCCGTCAGCCAGTCAACCTTGCGCCGTGTGTTAACGAAGATCACGCTTTGAGTGATTGCTAAGGTTTCGTAGAGGTCGCAGAGTGTTTCCAGCTTCCAGTCTTCTTTTTCGACGTTAACGTAGAACTGTTTGATGCCTTCTAATGTGAGTTCGTCGCGTTTAACGAGGATTCGGACGGGTTTGTTCATGAACTTTCTTGTTATTTCCAGGGCTTCGGGAGGCATGGTTGCTGAGAACACTCCCACTTGAACCTTTGTGGGTAGGAGCTGGAATATGTCATAGATCTGAATGCAAAATATAGCCTAAAATAAGTGGACCCATACATACAAAGATATGTATGATCATGAAATCATATAAAGACTTAAAGAGTATAAACAAAAGTACTAATCCGGGTTATGTTTTATTTCTAACGGGTCAGTTATATGTATGGAAGTATCTCTTAGAACACTAGCTAAGTACTGAAAAAAATTATAATGATTAGAAAAAGGTGATCTCAGTCAACCCAACCCGTATCAAACTTCACGTGTCCTGGCCATTTTCCAACTTGCTAGATCTGCCCAATTTGCAGCATCCATCTACGACCATACGTAATGGTGCAACGCCCACTTCCAACTCAGCCCCTTTGGGTGTGGAACACCGCCCCTAGGCATGATTGGGCCGTTTTAGGTGGAAGGGTGGGGGCGTGGGGATAGTCACGTGCATTGGGCGCCTCACATACAAGCATTTTTTTAATTATTTTATTCACCCGGTCACAATCAACCACAACACACTCATTTTCTTTTAACTCTTTTTTTATTTATTTAAATTGGTTAGTGAAACCATTACACACTTTAGTGTAAAGAATCTTGCCAACGTGGCAGCAATGTGGCACGCATTTTTCACTTTTTTGGTAAGACCATTACGATGGTCTAAGTATAAGCAATGAAACGAAATTAAATGTAAACGGACCTGGTCTTTGAAACCTCGTGACAGCATTTCATCAGCCTCATCAAGCACAAACATATTAATGTAGTCTGGTCGAAGTGATTGCCTCCTGAGCATATCGAAAACACGGCCAGGAGTGCCAACAACGACATGAACTCCAGCAGACAAGATCCTTTGGTCCTCGCGAACACTGGTCCCACCAACACAAGCATGAACCTTGACGCCAAGGTAGTCACCAAGGGCCCGCATGACTTTCTCAATTTGTTGTGCAAGTTCACGAGTCGGTGCTAAAACCAAAGCCTGGCATTCGATTATGTTATAAATCGAGTTGTTGAAGGATACCAGAGCAGAAGGTTGCAGTCTTTCCTGTGCCTGATTGAGCCTGTTGGATCACATCAAGACCCTTGGTGAAGGGAACAATTCCCCTTTGCTGAATGGCTGATGGTTTCTCAAATCCTACAACATTTGTTATATAAATAAAATATATATTCAATGATAAAATACCATAAAATGCTGGAAATAATAATGATCTAAATTTTAAATAAAGTTATTTACAAAGCTCTATGCATACTCTGAGCTTCTCCAACACCTTGGGTCTTTAAAATGTCTAGCGTTAGAGATACTGTTAAAAAATACATTTTGGCAACTTCCATCCTGGTTGACTAGTTTTCTATCTTTATTGAAATTTTTATTTGACCCGTTACAGATAAATCACAACCTAGCTCGACCCAGCCACACAGATAGATATGGCAGGTATAGAGGACACATACCATATGCATAAATACCCCTCAGGAGGTTTTCTTGCAAATCCATGGCATCAAAACTATCATAAACCTCATCATAGGAAGTAAAAAAATCTTGAGCATCTGCTGAAAGTCTGCATAAAAATTATTAAATCACTTGTACTTCTAATTATTTCCAACAAGTGGGTTTTACCATTTGCACAACTAGCTTACTTTGTTATCTTGAAAAATGAAAATTAATGTGGAGCCATAAAGTTGAAATAAACCAAATTAGTGTGCCTAACTCCATTTGTTACTCCGTATTATATACCAAATTACCTTTTTGATTGAAGTTCCCACCTTCTAAGTAAAGTTGCATTGCTTGTGTTTCCGTTTTTTATGAAGCCCGGTTAGACTAGAAATAAGGTGCCAACAAGCATTTGGTGGAGTGGTTGAGGTGAGACCTGGGATCCTTGGGGATCCACGTTCGAGTCCCTCCCTCTACACATTTGTTTTGCGGCGGCGTGGGTCAATGAACGAAGACCAAGATCTTAGTGATCTCCAGTTCGATCCCGAGAGCAACAGGGTTGTACCACTAGTGGGCCTTTAGGCAGGTGGGTTTTCCTCGAAACTGGAGATAATTTAGGGCGCTTAACGGCTTTGTACGGTTGAGTTGGGCCACCCCGTACAAAGTAGTTAGGCAATTCTCTGTTTGTTGGCCGTTAAAGAAAAGACTAGAAATAAGTTAAAAGAGAAAAGAACCATGAAAATGGTTTTCCAATATACACCGATTTTATTTATAAAAAAAATTACTTATAAGTAGAATGCTAAAATAATTAATCCCAGTAAGAATATACAAGATCATGATATATACATAAGAACTTACAAATCATTCATTTTTGAATCATAGTGACGAACGTCAAACTGAGAAACTTCTGATAACACACCTGCCATGACTATAACACCAAAAATATATATCATTTTTTGCATGTCTGAGAAGAGTAATTACAATTTTGATTTTCTGATTATTATTATTTTAGGGAATACAACCACCTAATTAGATCCATAAAAAGATTTCTAAAATTGTAAGAAGTCGATAATTTGTTGTTATAATTTGCATACCTCATAAGTGAGATAAATCGTGTAAATTTGATTAAATTTTTATTGATAAAAGATATCTGAAACGGAACATTCACATGATCTGTGAGATGAAGTACTCCCGGGATTGAGCATGAACATAAACATAATTTTACAAAATCGATCAGCCGGAAATCAACCCTAACAAGGGTTGTGAATAATATCCATAAATGTAAATCAAAATCAACATTAATATAAACTAATATAGTGATAAAGCCATGCATGAATGCATAAAACAAGAGACGAAGATGAGGAAACCTGAAGATGATGATGATGAAGAAGAGTATTTTCTCCAAACTCCTCGGATCTACACCCTGGAGCTGTGGAAAAACAAACTACCAAGGGAGGCAGGTTTTATACTGTTTGATCCAACCCACTTCCCATGGCCTCAACTTACTTTTTTAACCTTACAAATATTTCTATTTTTACTACTAAAAAGCAAGCATTACCAAACAAAAACAAAAAATTTTCCATCTGTCGCTAATTATATTCTTATTACAATAAATTTTTCAATCAATTTTGCCAACGAATTTTACAGGGACTGCTAACTATATGTCGCTAAACGAGCATCGTTTCGAAACAACTTGTTTGGGCATAACAAAATACAAATCATGAGCAAAACACTCAAAACTATGATGATGTATGGATGAACAAGTAGAACAAAAACTAACCACCAAATACAAATATAATAATTATACCGAAAGATAAAATAATAAACAAATCCGATCCGGGTACACATAAATATATAAGTATCAAATATCTTAGAACACCAAGTCATACATTAATTAAACTTAAAAACAACCAAAACCGATAGATTTCAAAAAACAGGTACTTCTAACCTTTGACCCCTTTCTTAATTAAACATGCCCGACATCCCAATATCTCTTTCTAAATCAGATCAGCAACATTGGACGGCAACTCCTCAACCACCACATTGTAAAACTTCTGAATATCAGCGAGCATCCGTTCATCATCCAATGTCACAAAATTAATCGCAACACCTTTTCTCCCAAATCGCCCACTTCGTCCCGATACGGTGAAGATAATTTTCAGGTTGAGTGGGAAGATCATAATTGATCACAAGTGACACTTGTTGCACATCAATACCACGTGCCAAAAGATCAGTGGTGATCAAGACACGTGATGAACCTGATCGGAACTCACGCATGATGATGTCACGGGTGTTTTGATCCATGTCACCATGTGTGGCGGAGACCGTGTGGTCCCGACTACGCATCTTGTCGGTCAACCAGTCAACTTTTCGTCGGTGTTGACGAAGATGACACTTTGTGTGATTGCTAAGGTTTCGTAAAGATCACAAAGGGTTTCAAGTTTCCATTCTTCTTTTTCAACATTGACATAAAATTGTTTGATACCTTCTAGGGTTAGTTCATCACGTTTCACAAGGATTCGTACGGGTTTGTTCATGAACTTTCTTGTGATTTCAAGGGCCTCAGGTGGCATGGTTGCAGAGAACACTCCTACTTGGACCTTTGATGGCAACAACTGGAAAATATCATAGATCTGAAAGAAGAGGAAAAAAAAGAAGAAGAATGTCGCTAGGTTAGAACCTTTAAATGCTATTATTATACAATCCTGACATCAATCTTCATGTTAAGATAGCAGAGCATATTTATCGATATCTTATGGTGCTAGAATGTGTCTTTTGAGGTGATAAAATCAAATTCTGTACTTGGTTGTGAGAAATGTGACTGGAAAGTATTATTTAGATACACCAACGATGTTTGGATTGTTAACATGTTTTTTGCGCATCAACTATATAAATATATTTATTGAATATTAGTCTTAACATCTTTTTAAAAAGATCACTAAAAGTTAAAAAAATTATCTTTACTTCTTGATCACATTGTTTACAATGAAGGCATGGGTAAAAAGATCTTGACATTATTAAATAAACATCTTGTATAGCAGGTGATAAACTTAACCCCTAAATAATTAGATAATCATAATCAAGATGATTTCATCCAAACACTAAACTGATTATTACAAACTAAGAATCAGTTTAATAAACACACATCCGAACGCCCCTCCTAAATCATGTGAACATAGGTCTTGAAGTAAAGATGCAAATTATCATGTTAAAATCCGAATGTACAGACAATCAGAAAAGATAGATGGATAAAAATATATACCTGATCCTTGAATCCTCTTGAAAGCATTTCATCAGCTTCATCCAACACAAACATCTTGATGTAATCAGCACGTAGTGATTGCCTTCTAAGCATGTCAAAAACACGTCCAGGTGTACCAACAACTACATGGACCCCCAGCTGAGAGGATGCGTTGGTCCTCACGAACACTGGTCCCACCCACACAAGCATGAACCTTCACACCAAGGTAGTCACCAAGCGCCCGCATAACTTTCTCAATTTGCTGAGCAAGCTCACGGGTTGGAGCCAGAACCAAAGCCTGACACTCCACTACACCGTAGTCAAGTTGCTGAAGAATACCGGAGCAAAAGGTTGCAGTCTTTCCGGTTCCTGATTGAGCTTGTTGAATTACATCAAGACCCTTGGTGAATGGAACAATTCCCCTTTGTTGAATTGCGGATGGCTTTTCGAAACCTATGAAAAATTCCAACACGTGAACAAGTAGTTTAGATTTGACTCGGTGACAGAGAATAAATGCAAGAAATAGGTACTGACCGTATGCATAGATGCCTCTTAATAAGTTTTCTTGCAAACCCATAGCATCAAAGCTATCATAAACCTCGTCATATGATGTAAAAAAGTCCTGTCCATCGCTAGAAAGCCTATAGCACCAACAAAAGTATGACATCAGCATGTAGAAGACATGTTTTTAAACCACTTGCTCAATGCTTCTTAAATTGGTAGCTACTATAGTCTATAGACTATACATATATACAGTTATATACACACACATCTTGACAAACTTACAACTCATTCATTTTTGAATCAAACTGACGAGCGTCGAACTGGGAACCTTCTGGAGCTGCGCCTGCCATGACTGCAAACAACAAAACCAACAATTAACAATAACAAACTTACATGAAAAGCAACATACTTCAAAACAAGACTTGTAACAATACACACATATAAAACCATATGTATGAGTGTTCGCATGAATATATGTGTGTATCTAAACAACGCATAAAACACACCCATCTATATTCAGTTAAACTTCAACAAGCTTTAGAAGAGTTCATAGCAAACGCTAATGCTATTATACAATTTTCAAACAGAGTATGCACCACCACTACAGTAAAAGCTTGTCAAATAGCAAAAAATAAAATAATTTCAGTGATGAGTTCAATATCAGCCTGGTTTGTATCTAAAAACCGCTTATGAAGCCAAATCCTCAGGCATAAACATCTTTGCAATAAAGTATTATAAATAAACTAAACAATTAACAAGATGTTCAGTAGTCCTAACAGACAATCAAAACTAAGACTTTACTAACTTAAGAAGTTAATTCATCTAGTAATATGACATCTAAACTTAAGATTATACATCTAATCATAGGCTTTAGAGTTGAGACATCTATAGAGTAGTGAGAGATATAGATCAATCGTGGATTTAGTTATCTAACTTAAAGAAACAACAGGATAAGAATATAAAGAAACAATCCATACAGCTACATCATGAACACCGATCTACAAGTATACAGCACTCAGATCCAAAAAAAAAAAACATACAAATATGTAGAAATAAATAAACAGAAAATCAGATTAAGCAATCATGAAAACAGAGTAAAATAAACAGAAAATCAGATTAAGCATCATCATCATCATCACCTGATTCGATTAAAAGATTGATTGAAAAGAAAGAAAGAAAGAAAGCAGAGAGATTTTGGGGGAGGCTTTTTAGGGTTTTCTCAAACTCCTCGGAAAGTGGCCGTGGAGTTAGAGAGAGAAAGAGAGACTGAAAATGGTTTGAGATATGGGTTTTTCTAGGACAAATCTAACCCTACTTTACTTTTTCTGCTTTTTTTTTTTGACTTTTTGCCCCTTCTTTCTTTTTCACATTACAAGTCTAACCCTCGTCTTTCTTTTAGGTTGACAATTTTGCCACTTTTAGCTTCTTCTTTTATTGGGTTTACAAAATTATTATTTGCAAATTAAGACGTGGATGCTACGCAGAGGGCACTAATTCTTTGTTTTTTTATGCATATGCATTTTCTTTCTTGGTAAGGAAAGGACATCCATTGATTAAATTTGGGGTCGGTATGTCACCATCTTTTTTTTGAAGGGTGACTTTCTATGTACTGACCGAATTGGTCACCGGGTTTCGTCAAAGACGATTACCCGTCAGCTCCGCCCGCGAACGCGATGTTCTATCGGGCCCCGGCCGCCGCGCAAACTGACCTTCGCCCGGAAACCATACTACCCCCACACGAGAAACTCGCTGAGGTAATAGCTGGGTAAAACCGGGTTGCCCTCAGGATCGAACCATGCCTCGGTAGGAACTATCCATCATTGGGTCTACCCCTAAATGGAGCTTGTGGGGATCGAACCCCGTCTCCAAAGAAACAAAGGGGCCGCCCAACCACTAAGCTGCAATTGGGGGTTGTGCCTCGGTATGTCACCATCTACTCTATTGCTTCTTTTATTTTTTATGTATAGGAACACGTTTTTGAGTTAAAGATATTTCAAAAAACAATCTGCAGTCTGCGCCACGTAAATAAAAGAGGTCAAAAGTGTTCACCTTACTACTATTAACTACTCTAGGCATCATCTATATATTCTTAAGAAACGAAAATCCATATAATGTTCGTTGTATCAAATAACTGAAGTATTTAACTTACATATATAATAACGACTAATATACAAACTTGAATATAAGTGACAAATCATATATAAAATACAATAGATGATAAACTTAGTTAGCAAAAATTCAAAACAAAACAAAAGAATACCTAAACTCTAAAGGAAGAGAATACAAATGATACAAGCATGATGCATAGTTATATAATTATTTAATTTATCACTTATCTTTAAATTAGTTAGTTTTTTATTATTCAAAAATAATAATGTATGAAGGTGATGATGCTCTTATTTCTAACATTTATCTTTTAAGTTTGTTAGTTATTACTATATCTATAGTTTAAACACTAGAATAGTTATTAGCGATTTATTATCATCATTACTTGATTATTATCTTTTTCATTCGAAAAATATATGGTAAACCTAAACTGTTACAGAAATGTTTTCTTTTTTATTTTAGTACAGGTGATTGTTAACATTATATATGCATTCATTCTTCTCGTTATATCATTTCAAAAAGCTACTTAAATGCATATGATGCAGTCATCTATGTCGTTGAGATCTGACTCGAAGCACATAGATATCAACTAAATACCAAAGGGGGAGGAGGCCGAACTGAGACAGAGGATGAGGAGGCCGGCCTCTCTTAAGACTCTTGGAAGAAGCTCCGCTTTCTAGAGAGCAATTGGCTATTCTGGAAGAAAGCTTCAAAGATAACAATACTCCGAAGGCGTTAAAATATAAATGGCACAACCCTTACTTTTTGTATTTTGTTGTTAAATCAAAAGGTTGCTCTGATTGAGAGGCTAGGGCAAAAACCTGGCCAGGTGAAAGTGATTTCAGAACCACATGGCTAGTTTTGTGATCTTACTATTGTTTCATAGAAACAATGATCTACTGTCTCTTGTGAAAGACGTATTAATTTACTACTTTTGAGTTTTATATAGAGTCACAAAACACAAAGAAAACAAAAACATAAAAATATAAAAAATAAAAATCAATAATTGCTCATAGGTAAATTGTACAATGGCGCACTGGATCACTGTGTAATTGTACATCAAAATTGTTCATAACAAGAATCCAGACTTTATAGTCAACTGCTCAAATGTGAAGTGAAGTAAGATACCTAAATCCTAAAAACCAAATACACTGGTAAATCAAAATCTACCAACCATTGTAGCTTCTAGATGTAGACAAATGCAATACTGCTTTACTTACTGCTTTGAAAGTTGCATTCTAAACAAAAACTTCATTTATAGCGAAATGAACAAAAATGGCTTCCAAATTGAGAGATAACATCAACTACACCACCATAACCAGCAACACAAATAACCTGAAAAAAAAAAACAGAAAAAAAAAATATGTAAATTTTGACATTTGAGACCAAACCCATGAGTCCATGACTTTCTATTTTGAAGTTGACATTTCTGGTATCTCTCAGTCCTCCAAGAAATGATAGTTTAATGACTGTTTTTATCAAGATTTGAAAGTTTCTGAAATTAATTGGTATTAAAATTTCGTTAAAACTTTATTGTGAAATTGGCAAGGTAGCAGAAATACGTATTGTCCTAATTAACAAGATATTAGAAATAAGGAACTTACACCCGATGAATGTAAGGAAACAGAAAATGTTGACCGAGGTACACATTGTATCTGAGACAGCATAACACCATTTATGTCGTATCTACTCAGAACTGGTTCTGCTCCCACTGCTAATATCTGGAAATAATTGAAACAACTTCAGTTAAAAGAAAGAGAGAAGACAACCTCCACATATGACGCAAAAAATAGATTAAATTATTTACTTGATTATCATCAAAGCATATATCTTGGATACAAGAACGTGTCGTGATCCCGGAAATTCTTTCAGAAGCAGAAAGATTCCACACAGATAAATTTCGCCCAGAGCACAAGCCTACCGAAATATGTTCAGAGATACTTTAAAAACTGAAACACATGTGAAAGTATGCTTTCACATTAAAAAGTCTATTTCCTTACCAGCCACTTTTCATTAGCATCAAGAGCAATGCAACTGACATATGAAAAGAACTCTTTAGACTTCTTATCTTTTCCTGGCTCAATTACATTAGTACACTTTCCACTTCTGCAATCTGCAATAAACCCACCAAATGAAGGGTTGGGTAATCTTTAGTAGGTGTTGAGTTTGGGTTGATCCAAAGCACTTTTGCCCATTTAAAAAATAATTAAAAAAATTAATGCTGAAGAATCTAATTATTTAAACAAGGTGTTTTAGGACATTTTACGCATTAAAAAAAACATTTTGGACAGCTTTGAATCCAAACCTGTTTCCTTTTCAGCTATATTTTTTTTTATTTTACTAGTTTGAACCCTATAGAGATTAAGAGTACTTACCCCAAATTCTGGCTGTTCCATCCTCAGAGCCAGTTATAATCTATACACAGAGCAGTGCAAAACAAGATTATTTAACAGCATAAATTAATTGAAAACATAATTAGGTGGGAATAGAAAAAAAAGAAAAGGATTAACTTATTACCTGATTACAAGAATTTCGGGCAACAACAGAATGTAGATAACCAGCATGCCCTTTAAAAGTCAGTTTAATTTTAGATTTCTCCTGAAAATGCATTGCACAATATATAACTACATTTAACCAGAAAGGGAAAAAAAGAAAAAGAAAAAAACTATGTTCTTGAAGATTTAATCACTTTCAGGAAATACATACCACATCCCAACAATAGGCACAAGAATCACCAGCAGCCGCATATATGGAACCTCCCTATGGTACATGAAGAATGAACTCATATCTTGCATACAATTATGTAGTTCGAAACACACTCAAGTAGTTATACATACTGATAAATGTTTTTAAGGAAAAGCTTACAGACCTGAGTATCAACAGCGATAGCATTAGTTTCAGGGATAGGAGAAAGAGCACCCAAGGACCTCTGAGGAAGATGAATAAATAAAGCATAAATAAAACACATACATAAGTAAATTATCATAGTTTTAAGTTCATGCAACTAACTTATGTTGAGGATTTGCTAAGTCAAGTTGCGGCTTCAAAAGGTCGCCTGCAAATGTAAAGAGTGTGTGAAGGTTTTGTCAGAGGACGAATAACTTAAACTGTAACTTAATATTGCATAAATTCATAATGAATAAGTTACCACGTGACAAACTATCCTGCTTTGCTTCCAAAATATCAATCCACTTCCATCCTCGAATCCGACCATCATCACCACAACTAAATAAAAAATATTTAAAATCTTCCATTAAACCGAACACTTGAATTACTAGAAGACAGACTTATTGTGTTGATCCAACACAAATAGTTTACAAAAAGAGGGAAAACTATATATAATTCAAGTTCTAAGATATCATACAGCATTCATCAAATTTATCTTTTCCAAACAAGAGAACGTAATGCATACATTCATCAATCCGGTGCATTTCACGACAACTGCAATGTTACTGCTGTATATAGCATGTATTGTTTTCAAAGAGAAAAGGGTTTGCTTTTTATAACAAACTACACTTGAGTAGTTGATTGTTGAAAGGAGAGAGTATTGTGTAAACTACATACACATAAGTAGTGATATAAATTGCATGTTTACCTCAACAACAAGGAGTCTTCAGCGTGACCATAAAACTTGAGATCATAAGTAGGCCCATCATGGGCATGAATTAAAGAATTGGGTTCAGGTACAAATAAACTGAAGACAGCAAGCATTAGATTTTGAGAAATAGGTAACATAATAAGTAAGTTCAGCCCTTAGTAATCAAACACCACCTAAAGGCTTTGTAGAACCACTTTGAAATGATTAATTAATACAATAAAAAAAAGTGACTTACTTTTGAGGTGCCCTAGAATTCCCAAAACCACCTGGTGACTGCAAAACCAAAGGAAAAGAATTAGAATTAGAATAAGAGAGAGACAGAGAGGTAGAAGTATGTAAACATACGATAAGAGATGAGAAGGAGTAGGATGCGATTGAACCGTCACTAGAGGCAGCGACGATGAAGTTAGGGTTTTGGTGGGTAGAAGAAGAAGAGGGAGAGAAGAGAGTACGGAAGATGGTGAGGGAATTGGATTCTCTCTCCTGTAAGATGCTATCTCTGTAGCCGTCTTCGTCCCACTTCCTGCAGTCTCCTCTGCTTCTTCTACTTCGAATTCTACTCCCCCCATTTTTACTATTCGGTGGTAGTGGTGGTGGTGGTCGCTGCTTCTAACACTTCACAGTGATACCAAATAATAATATGTTGATTAGGCCATGTTTGGCTAAACTTCTCCTTATCACCTATTTCCTTTTTCACTTCCTTATCTCCTTAATCCCAAAAGTCTCAAATCCTTACTTATAACTTATCTCCTTTTCAACCCACAAAAACTCCTTTTCAATCCATTACCCAAACATTATTTTCTCCTTATCTCCTTCTTAATTAAGGAGATAAGTTATAAGGAGGTAAAATAAGGAATCCCAAACATGGCCTTAGACTGTCACGTTGTAGGGCTGGTAGGCCGTAAGCGAGCTCCGGCGCGAGGGAGGTTTCATCCCGGTGCCCACCCCAGCCGCAACATCCTCACGCGAACAGTTGCGGCGTGAGCACAGGTGAATGTGGTCGCGTGCATTAACGGGAGAGAGAGGTGCTTTGGTCATGCAGGTGCTCACCCCCAACCACAACGAGGTCAAAGTGATCGGGTTACTTGATAGTGAATTTTGTGGCTCGTGCCTGCTCGCTCACGGCCGGCCGACAATGGATAGTCTTAGATTGTTATTTATGAAATTTAGTCACTCTCTTTGTTTCCGAGTTCACTTAACGAACAAAACCAGCGAAAAATAAAAAAAACTAGAAGGGAAATTTTTTTTTGTTTGTGTTCCAAAGTTATTATTTTGGAACGAAATGGAAGGGTTTTAGTCCAAATTTCATCCTTACAATTTGGAAGCAAATGGAATTCCTTAAGTGAACTTGGAAACACGGCGTTAATGTTTATTTCTCTCACGGATCAACCTAAACCTATAAGCAAAGACGTAATACTCAAACTAATGAATTACAAATCCAAGTATAACAGCTTATCAAAATACTCAAGAATGATATGGGTCCAACCAGGAAATTGGAATGTCCCAATAGCTAAGACTTGTAACTGCATAATTGTATACCACTTCAAAAGCTTGTCATCTCGTGTTAGGTTAAAAATAGGTGAAGCCAAACACGACTCATATTTTAATATTCATCTTAAAGACATTAAATACATAAGCTGTATATATAACTTTAATTTTTGTAACCTAATTTTATAGATTGACATGTTTTTCTTTTTGGGCGCCATATAACTTAGCAGGTATGTTTACGCCATTACCAGCCAAAGGAACCCCGTGTTTGAACTAGCTATCCGACCCCAAAGGGGTTATTAATAGTCTAGTCGGTAGGAACCATCCTAGGAGGAAAGCGTTACGCAAATGCAGAGGCTCAGAATTGAACTTGCATCACCTACGTAAAAACCCTCGTACCTCATACTTAGCCAATGTGTTGAAAGCCAACTGAACTAGCCGGTGGTCCGGCTGTTAAACCTTTTTTAGTTTTTAATAAAACCCATAGCATAATTATTAAACGAGTTAAAACACAACTTATGCAACTTACATTCATGTCGTAATCTGATTGTGACATGAATTGCCACCCTCGGTTTTTCTGTTTAAATTGAATATAACTACAGAGACATTCACATTCACTATTTATACGGAAGGTGTTTTAAAGTCCGAATAGTTTACAGCGGAGCAAACTTCAATCTTATATAGATATTACCACCTTCATAATATGTAACAAAACAGACTAACTAATAGCAAAAAACATCTTCACCAAGGTTAATAATCACATAATACGCCAATGTGCTATACTAACATCACCACTTCACCACGTGAACCTGCCAAACGAGTTCAAACAACCAGTCAGTAATAATAGCAGCATTCATCATGACCAAAACGATAAAATAAAGAATGGTTAACCGAAAACCAGACCAATCTAAAAACAGTTTGGTCCTAAACCAGATTGTCAACCAAACAAACTTAGGATTTAAAAGTTTTAAAACATTAAACAATGATGTTTAGAAAATTGGACAATGCCCTTTTGAGAAAATTCTGAACCGAAAACTGAATTGATAATACTTAATTAACTCTAGATTCGATGACCAAAGTCAGACCAAGCAAATAAGCTGCTTTGGTCCCAGTTTGGTCTTTGGTTTTGTCGGTTCAGACCATTTTTGAGAAGGGGTGTGGAATATTACATCTTTCATAAATCTCTTTTGCCAACTGTAGGAAAGCTTCAGCTTCTTCAGCCATTCTGGAGACCCTTTCGGCTTCTTTGACGGCTTCTGCTGCCACAAACGACTTGTTTTCTGCTTCAGCAACTTTATAGGCAGCAGCAACAGCTGCTTCTTCTAATGTTTCACCAAGATGACTGTTAATTGGGCCAGATAGTCTCGGTCGGATCTCTTTGGGTTTTGGAATTGGGCCTTTGGTTCCATTCACTACCAACCTTCGAAGTCGATAGCAGTTCTGGACCTAATAACTCACATAAACTGTTCCTTGTCAAAATATATGTGTGTGTTTTATAAAACTCAAGAAAACATTAGATTTTAAGAGGTGGGCAGGTGGCAAGATGGGTAAGGATTACAATGACATGAGTCAAAAAGGATGAGCTTTTTCTAGGGATTGAAACTGGCCAGGTTGACCCAAAACACCTTCTCCAGTCTCCACAGTTTACAGGTTTTTTAATCAATCATTAGCATATCGTATATGGTTAATAATGACTATATAATTCCAAAAATGAATTCAGTTTTTTAAATAAAACTAGGGATGATATACTGTATAGTATATAAGTCGAGGTCATCCAAGAAATCAACTTTTTCATCAAGGCCAATGATATATTAAAATTTATTTATAGGCGTCATCCACCTATGCAGTTGAATTCACTTGTACCACATTTGGCACACACACCGGAATATGTAGAATGAGATAAACATCCTAGTCTTTTTTACTACAAACAGCTACATTTTTAAAACTGATGCAAAAGTATTTTAGTATTTTCATAATTTAAAATTTTCTTCATTAGGCATGTTTGACTAGGTATTAGAAAACCAGATGCATACTTAGATGACCTATAAAGTAATCTCAATATAAGGGTGACCTTGATAGCCTTCATAAAAATATCTTTGTAATAAATACTTAGAAAGCGTTAAATTTACTAAAGGTGGAACGTGGGCAGGTTAAAACAGATAACCTTGGGTTGAACCAAATCAGTTTTTGTCCCGAATTTACATTGTATTTATAAAAATAGTGTCCCATATATGGTTATTCAAAACTAAATTATTTCAATAATGATACAACTTTTAAATAAAATTATTTAGAGATTTGAACTAGAATTCAGAGTTTAGACGACCTCAACCAGTTTGACCCGTTCTTTTTCTACCTTTCTTATTATATTTTGCCTGTTAGTGATAAAACACATACCAAGTTCACAAATTCATGAGTAAGTGGATAAACATCACTTAAGATTCATATTTAAGGACCAAATTCCACTTTCATGTCAAACAATAAAACTTAGCCCCAACCCAATTCCCATAAGAAATGTTAACATTAATAATCAAACAAGTCACATAGAAATGCATAAGGGGCCAGGACTGCTTTGCAACTATTTAAAGTTTGACACAAACATAAAACAAATTCACCTTTTCAAGCTTATCATGTGAAACAAGCCTTCTCAACCTTGAACTTATATGTCTCCTAACGTTTTGGGGCACTTCATGTCTCTTCTGCATATCACAATTCAGAAATACCATCAACTATCAACATAACGCTCAAGAATCATACGTTGGACAGATTAATAATCAATTACCTCAATGAAACTAACAATTGCACTAGTATCAGATCCATTTGGATCCTTCAGGGCTGACAACGCTTCATATATCATTGCATCATACCTGAATAATGAAACAAAAAAGTTGAATACCTTCCAAATATTCTAATTTCTAAAGACACTAACTAAAATTTGACAACTATCACATTGAAAAAAAAAAAAGTCAGTCAAGCATGCATTTCCTTTTTCCCAAAAATGCCCCCTTGCTAATAAAGGCTAAAAAGGAATATGAAAAGCAGCTCTCGGATAATAATGCAACAGTCATACTTCTATTCTTAGTAGTTAGCGGCCATGATTTTATATTCCACTACACATGCAAGTGTAGTTCTCTGTCTCTACATATAACTCATGTAACCAAAAGGGTTGGCCCATATATTAGTACTTGTATAAAACTATAAACTAACATAACTTATGGGATAGTATATATGTCGGCCACCCATGTATTCAACCGACGCTCTTCATTAAGATCAACCACATATTGAAACTACGCTATACTATACGTCAACCAATACATCAAGTTCAATTTACACCAATTCAAGCAAAAACATGCCGAATAATGAAAGACAGCAATGTTAACCTATATATCATGTTCACGACTCATCAAGAGTATTTTGTCTTTTCCAAAATTTTAAAGGCAGTTTCATCATCAGTAGCAGTAGTAAAACATGTTTTGGCTGAAATTTGTGTAAAAGAAACCAAATATATAATAATAATAATAATAATAATAATAATAATAATAATAATAATAGGGAGGCCTATAAAGTTGGTTTCAATTCAATTCAATATATGGTACATAGTCAAAGAGAATAAAGATAATGCGTGAGCCAGTTATAAAGGAAAGGTATTACATGTATAATGCATATATTTAGATTGATTATTAGGAGGAATATGCATCAGATATCAACAATTATGCAAATGCAAAGAAAGAAAGAAAGTAAGAATAGAGAGTAGCAGAAAGCATGTAATATATAATAGTACTTTGAAGCAGTCTTGCCATCAACAAGTAAGGATTTAGAAGCAGCAGCATCCATATGCACATCTGTAGATACAGGGTTAAGTAGAGGCAGAGCAGAGGGGCCAGCTGGGGCTTGTGACATGGGAGATGGAGTAGGAGTAGCAGCAGGAGAATCTGTGTTAGTTTTAGGTTTGGGTGTTCTTGATTTGTCCTTGGACCTTGCCCATTTGCACTCACACTCATGTTTCGCCATTTATCCTAAATATATAAATACAAAACATGATTGTAAATAAATAAATAAGAGTAGTTTATATGATGCAATGAATGAATAAAAGAAGGTAAAGAGAGAGAGAGAGAGAGACCTTGAGATCGATATTGGAGCGAGAATAAAGGTAGGGATTGAACTCAGGATCTTTCTGGATGTTCTTCCATTTACCAGTCCCGTGCTTTGCAACGCCGGCGCGTAGAGCTTCTTCCTCCTCCGCCGTCCACTTCTGCTTTGGATTCCCCATCGCCCTCCCTCGCTTCGATTATTATTTATTTATTTATTTATAATATATAAATACAGAAGATACGATTATATATATCAGAGAACCCCAACCAGGAACATTGCAAATTAAGGGCAAATCCGATAATTAACCCACCCCCTGTATTTTTCACTTTTTTTTCTTACCTAATCTATTAGATTTAAGAGTAAATTTCTTTTCGGTACTTATGTTTTGGTGCTTTTAATTAGTTCAAGAGATATGTACCCGTGTATGTAGACGCCTCACATCTTTGCCAATGAAGTTGTAGCCTAGTGGTTGCAATGGAGGTGGGAAGGTTTACCCACTTTGTGGGGTTCCTGCCCCTAGGAGGTCTCAGGTTTCGAATACCACTCATAGTAGGGTTATTCTGAAATGAGGGGCTGGACCTTAGGGGGGGCCCGGGGACCGGACCTGAAGGGTGCGGGGCTTCGTTATGGGTGTGTACCGTTGGCCGTTCAAAAAAAAAAAAAGACGCCTCACATCTACACAACATGTCAGCAGGAGCATTGACTAAATCCTCTAGAAACATGTGCACGTAACCTCGTATATGCCAGCTGTAATCCGAAAGAGAAAGGGACATGCAGCCATTATTCCCTACTTCATGATCACCTGCAGGTACGGGGTACAGAAAAGGACAGAAAGGACGACTACATGACACGTGGACCAATCGCAAGACGCCAGCGTCGACAGTGCTAACGGCCTGCGATCGTACAACACAACTGTCATTCTCAATTCAACCAATCACTAGACATCTCGAGGGCCTATAAACACACCCCTTCTCCCCAAGGAGAAGGATTCATTCACTCATCGGCAGAGAAATCCTCAGAGAATTCAGTGATAGTTGCGAAAGATAATTATAGTCGAAACATTGTAACATCTTGTATTCGAGTGTCTGTAACTGTCCAAGCAACCAGTAATACAAATATCTCTTGATTGTGCTCTTATATATAGATTGTTATATTGGTGTTTCTTCACTAGTTGAGTCCAAAGTTTCTATTTTTAACCCCTCTGAGTACTTAGTGGATAATTCTAGGGGTGCAAATGAGCCGAGCCGCTCGCGAGCTACTCGAGCTCTGCTCGGTAAAAAGCTTGAAACGAGCCGAGCCTTATCGAGCTTGAGCCTAATACAAAGCTCGTTTATTTTATCGAGCCCAAGCTTGAGCCTGACATGTGAAGCTCGTTAGGCTCGTCGAGCCTTATCGAGCTTAGTGTATTATTATTTTTTAAAAATATTTAATAATAGTTACCACTCATTTAAAGTTGTTTAGTAACGAGCCCGAGCCTCACTTATCGAGCCCTCGAGCCTAAACTATTATTTATATTATTTTTATTTATTATATTAATTAATAGATAATAAACGAGCCAAGCCCGAGCTGAGCTCGAGCCTGAGAAGTTACCAACGAGCCGAGCTCAAGCTCTTATAAGTTAATCAAGCTCGGACTAGCTCGGCTCGTTTGCACCCCTAGATAATTCTATGACCATTTGACTTCAAATTACTAAAATTTAACCCTCTGAGTGGAGCTAATTGTCCATAGAATATGAACTACTCCTAGAACCCATTTCACAATATTAACTAAAATTTAAAGTTTTTAGCAAAATTGAAACTAAAGCAACAATGCAAGTGGAAGATCAAATTAAAAGCTCTCATAACTCATAATTAAATAACTAATGAAGTAATATTATTGTGTTGATAATCCAATTTACTTTAACTCTTTAGAAGGTTTAAAACATTGTGCCATGAGTGACTTTTGTACCGTTGGATGGACCGGTTTTTTTAAATGATAAAGATATTGTATAATATAATTTAAAAATCAACCTCATGTGTTTAAAAGATTTATACAAAAATGCTACCTAGATATGGGTCATGAATGAAGAAGGAAAGAAGCACATAAGTACCCGCCTCTGGTAGAGATATTGCCTACAAAAGATTTAAATAGATTCAGTCTTTGAACTTAAACATGAAGTAACAAAGTATAACAATTAACTTCCACTATTTTTGTTAGTGCAAATGTAAGTGTCCTAAGGTTGTTGATTTCCCTTTCCAGGTGGTACCCATATTTGTTCCACAAAAGAACCATGCATGGCAACATTCCATTTTACAAACAAAGGGCTGCCCTAGTTGCTCTTGCTTGGGATTCATTCAGCTGATCCAAATCCTTAACCTGTAACCAACATATTTTACAGCCAACAATGATTATTTGAAAACCAAAGAAAACAAAACAATCTGATTAAGAATAGATCAAAGATTTAGCAGGAAAAACAAGGTTAACATGAATTCATCAAGAATATCAATTTCCTAAGAACTCCATGATTCATTAAGAACACATTCAACATAAAAACTCAACTCTAACTAAAGTTTCTTTATAAATTTAAGTTCAATATATAGATTTTTTTATGGCATCATTAGTGTTAGTTTCTCGCGAATAGTACATTGCTCAATAACTTGTTAGATTCTCTCAATTTGAATTGTTTAATGGCCTTGATTTCGAAAAGAAAGATTAATGCTACTTATCTTTTTACAAAGTCAATCAACATGGAAATTTCTTGTCAAATTCATACCAAGTACCAACCAACATATCTATACAAACACCGTGACAAGCATACATTTTCTCAATATATGTTTCTTTTTTATTTTAACTTGATATGAATACATGAAAATTTCTCTCAATTTGATCAAATTCTCACTTTTACATTGCTTGTTGTGTGCTTGTTTATTAACTTGCTACGAATACATGAGCTACATACATACATTATTCTCAAGATATGTTTCTTGCTTCTTTTGCCCAAGGTTATAGTTCTACAACAGGTCAATCAACGTAAAGGATCATACGTACACTTAAAAGTATATGTTTGTAATCATGTTACTCGTTATGTAGGTTGACAAGGATATCTCATACTGATTTATGATATTTTTGCTTACGTTGCAGAGACAATGAAATGAACATGTTGGTAACGGATCTAATAACATGTGTTATATTTGGTATATTATCTTGTAATTATTTTGTAACAATCTCTCCCTAATTTGTGGAGATCCATTGTATTATTTAAACATATCAAATCAATGAGAAAAGTCAAGTTGATTATTCTCTATCAGGATCAAAACATGTATCTTAGTATGAGTCATGTTAGCTTAACTAAAATAAAATGTTTTTTTTTTCAAGAACGTGTGTAAAACACTTGATTCTATGGGACATATGGATTAATTTTATCTCTAAGTTGATATTTCATAAATGTGTGTGCTTGATTAGAACTTGGAAAAAGCATGCTTGCTAAAATCTTTTGTTGAACACAGGACACGTACAAAATTACATAATTAATTTTCGTAATCATGTAAAACATAGGACACAAAATCACAATCACATAATTAATTCCATAATAATTTAAGTGATGCATATATACGTTTAGTGTTAAGACATTTGTGCCTTAATAGTCAACATGTGGTGGGTGAGAATGAAATATTTATGGGAACCATAAAGTTTGAATGTCACTAGACCGTTCATATTTTAAAGGTTGTTTTACACTTGTTTTAGTAACACTCAAAGCTACTGAAATTTATCAATAAGTCAAATGTTCAATTCAATTATTGTTTTGAAACCAAATCTCTCAAAACTTACCTAAACATGTCGCTAAAGTCAAACTTTCTTGCTTTATCTATTTGTTTTTTTAGAGCAAAACTTTATATAAATACATTCCAACAAGAAAGTGTAACATCCACCTAAAGGAAATACAAAGTTATGTCATGTTAAAATCACATCACCTATCACCTATTTCAGTTAAACACATTAAACTTAGACGTGCTTCTCTCACACAAAAACAAGCAATCTTCAATCTCATCCACTCTTATAAAAAATCGATACATTTTTTTTGACAAGCCAAACGAAACTTTTATTTATACCCAAACGACCAACAAGGAGCTGGCCAAAAAATCAATACGTGACTATTATTGACATCGTTCTCGCTATCTCTAATTTGGTATAGATATAAAGAGGTCTCTGTAAACACATTCTTTATTATTTTTTATTGTTTTGACTTATTTATGCAATGTATTATAGTTAAGGAATTCAAAACACAGCTAAAATACACTACTTAACACTTTAAAACACCGCTTAATGTTCTGGGCATGCTGTTTAAGTTTTAAACCTAGAATACATTGTTTTAGGTTTTTAATTGTTATGTTTAGTGTTTTTTAGGCAAAACAATCCCAAACATAATGATTAAGTTTAAAAAATGGTGTCTACATATCAGTTTTTAATCACTCTTACCCTTCTCACAAAATGTGGTCTTTGTACAGGAACCTCACCCTAAATATATACTAGGTTAGCAACCCATGTGATTACTGGGTTTAACTTTGTGTTTTAAGATGTTTAAATCGTTGGTTTTAGAAAGGTATTACCTTAAGCGTGTTCGATTATTGCACTATTTAAAGTGTCAAGCATGTGTTAATATTGTGTTGGACATGTCATATCTCTTTCTGTTTCTATCAAGATTAATGGTATCGTATCGACACTATAGCGAAACGAATTGCTACAACCAATGTCTAATACTTTTTTTTTTGAACGGCTAACAATCAATTCCGAGCATTCTCGGGCACCCTTTTGGCGAATCAGGTACTCGAGAGTACCCGGGCCACCAATTCCCGGGAAAACCCGACCACTCACCTGCCCGAAGGCACGACAATGAAATAATCAGTAAAACCGGACTGGATCAGGACTCGAACCCAAGCCGATGGCCGGGTCATCCCTCATTTCCCTCCATCAATGTCCTCCAAATGTAGCTAGTGGGAATTGAACCCAAGCCTCCCATAGGAAACTTTAGGCCCTCAATCAACTGGGCTACAAGTGTTGGAAAATGTCTAGTACTAACACGCTGAAAAGCCCACTAGCTAGTTGGGTAGTAAAATGTGAAATTCAAGTTAGTTATGCTTAATTAATGCTTGTATCATCTGCCCTAAATGTTGTTTACCGCTCCATGTTTGACCATTTATGCATGTTACAACTTACAACACATCTTTTTAACTATTTTGAGCTTGCATGTTTTCATTATGAATGAACACACAATTAAAAAAGGATTGTGGAGTTGGTATAAGCCATTTTCTTAGCTTCTCTTTTTCTTCATACTAATTGTTTTTCTCCAAATCTATAGTATTTTTAGGATTTTGACTTTCCAATTTAATGCATATTGATTGTTGACTTTCTCAGATCTTGATGTTTTTGGT
This sequence comes from Ambrosia x helenae, assembly GCA_030844895.1. Classification (NCBI taxonomy): domain Eukaryota; kingdom Viridiplantae; phylum Streptophyta; class Magnoliopsida; order Asterales; family Asteraceae; genus Ambrosia; species Ambrosia x helenae. The sequence continues at coordinate 37,007 of JAUTDX010001210.1, forward strand.
TACAAGTTACAACACAATTTGAAATTGCTCATATCACCATTCTATAATAACAAACGCTTCTAGAAGAGACTTGAGACATTGTAATTATGAAATTCATAAGGTTTGGATTAGGGCTTGGGAAACGTGGAGAGGTTTCACTTTTGTAATTGTTCTTTTAATGTATTTTGTAATCTCTAGCTCCTGGCTAGATACTTTTTAATGAAATACACAAATTTGTGACGCATTTGCAACAAAACCTTGATGTTAGAAAAAACCTTGTCGGAAATCACTTCCTGCACATTTATAACATAATTTTCAACGCATTTCCTACGAAAACATGGTGTAGGAAATGTGTGACCCATTTATTACGCAATTTCCTAGGTATTTGTAGATATATTGTCTCGCAAATTTGTTAAAAAATTATATTATAATTATAAATATAATTATAGATGGTGAGAATGAATAGTAAGTTTATTAATTTTTTATTAACCACCTTTTCCTTTTTTTAGTTCAAACATTTTTTCTACTAATATATATATATATATATATATATATGTGGTTTCATAATAAATCACAAATGGCTTGGTCGTGGAGTGGGTTGTGGTGCATTTGTGTTCTTTGAGGTCTCAATTTCGAATCCTGGGATTTTCGTTTTTTTGTTTTTACAAACACTTATTTAATAAATATATATGATTTCATAATAAGTGACAACATGGCTTTTGTGGTGGAGTGGTTTGAGGTCTCAGGTTCAAAACATGGGAAGGACAATTTTTTTTTAAAGGTCCATACACTTTTTTAGTAATAATTATATATGATTTCACAATAGATAACAACATGGCTTAGTGGTGGAGTGGTTTTTGGTGCATTTCTATTGTTTTAGGTTTTAGGTTCGAAACATGGGAAGGGCAAGGGGTGACTCCTTTTTTTTCCATTCACAACATGTTATTAATTAATAAATACAAATATACCCATGTTTGTGTGAGATGTCGTTTTTAAATTATGGTATGAAAATTGGAAGTTACTTTGTTGATAATAGCTTTTTAGTGTTTTGGATGCGACAAGATTGTAAGGCGCACAAAGCGCGCCTTGAAACACAATAGTTATAGTTTTTTTGTTGTCACAAATGAGTAGCAACTTTGTTAAAATTTGTGACGCATTTTTTTCCGTAAGAAAATTTTGTAGCAAAATGCCACTTTTTTAGTAGTCTTAATATTGATTATTACCGAATATTTAAACAAAACGATATGATATAATCTATAAATTCAACCAAAACGATATGATATAACATGTAAATTCAAACAAACGGTTATGGTGAAAATCCAAAACTCGACAAGTATTTTACTACACTATGACAGGCATGGAAACATTGATAACCATAATCAACCCACTACTTTGGGTTTTTGTAAAAGCGATTAACCAACCCACCAATTTTTTATTTGGTTTTGTTTTTCGGTTCAATTATGTCGGTTAATTCAATTTTTTGCCCACCCCTAGTAATGCCACATGATAACTTTTTTTTTTTTTTTTTCTAAAAGAAAAAGAAACCCAATATACATGATCCAATTTTGGATTCACCATCAATCAATAAGAGTCTTACACACTAAAATTTCATTATATTATTCTTTTCCAAAAGTCTTATCACAACATGTATAATCCCCACAAACAAGCTTTCTTGAATGACATATTTTCCACTATTACTTGTCCGTCCATACTTCTCTTGGATCAGTTATTAGTCATTACACAATACACATTACACACCCAATTACCCACAAGATAAAAAAAGTAAAAATAAAAATAAAAACACCCTTAATGATGGTGAATTACCTTTCTACCCTTTTTGGTCTTTCCACCCTTCTTTTTTTTCTTATCCCCGTGCGGCTTGGTACGTTGGAACTTTTGTAGTTTACTTTTATGGGGTAAAACTGGGATACTTTGTTCATGCTTGAAGAAGTTATCAGGATCAAACTCTGTCTTGATCTTCACCAACCTATTGAAGTTGTCTTTGAAGTACCTTGTTCCCCATGAACTTGCATTTGCAACACTTGTGTCATCACCATTTTTATCATTCATTCCAATATCAAGATCTCTGTAGTTCACATACGTCTGTCTTGGAGACACTGAAACATACTCACCCATGTACTCGTACAGCTCCCTCATCCACTCAACATGCTTCTCCATTGCTTCTTTTTCAGGGCTCATCCAGCTTGTCACATACTGAATCTTGAATAGTATACCTTTTCTGTGAGGAAATGGGATTGATGATTCTGCAATTCTACCCATCATTCCTCCATATGGGTTCCATATCATCATTGGGATTTCTTCTTCCAAGAACCTTTGCCATATTCCTTCTAGTCCAGCTTCTGGTATTGGGGTTGTTACAAAATCTGATTTTGCTTTAAAATAGTTCAAGAATGCTGGTTTTCCGGCGAGTAGGACGGTGGTCGGAACACTTTGTGGGTAGCCGGCGATGAACAACACAGATTCTAACCAACTCATTTCGAATAAGTCTTCTTTGGTCAATCCCAATTCAGGGAAATTTTCTTTCATGATTCCTTGAAGTGTGTTTACATCTCCTAGAAAGAGTGCATTGTATGTTGTGGTTACGGTTTTTTGAGTTGTGTTTGGTATGTTTGAGCTTTGGATCAAAACCCTAATGAAAAGATTTTCATCAAGTTTGTCGGCTACTTGTTGCCACTTGTAAAGAATCTTGGTTGCTCCTTGTTCCAATGTCCTTGGGACATTGAAAACCGTGACAGTTTCGGGGACTGGTACGAGTTTAAGTTTCCAAGAAACTATAACTCCGAAACTGCCCCCACCACCTCCACGGATAGCCCAAAACACATCCTCACCCATGGCTTTCCGGTCCAATATCCGACCATTTGCATCAATAATCTTAGCGTCGAGCGCATTGTCGGCTCCAAGCCCGTATTTCCTCATCAAGGAACCGTATGCACCACCGTGATGTGCCCGCCAACGCCTAGGCTCGTGCATAGCCCAGCCGGAACCCCATGAGTCTTGCTTTTCTCGGCAACTCGATAGTAAAGCTCACCAATGGTGCACCGGCTTCAACCCAAACCGAACCATCTTGGACGTCAACATTAATGCCACGTAGTTTGGCTAAGTCGATAACAACATATGGAGGGTCCATAACGGATGTATAGGACATCCCTTCATAATCATGTCCTCCACTTCTAACCCGGAGTTGAATCCCAAGCTTTTTTGCGCAAACAACCGCGGCTTGGATGTGGGTTTCGTGTAACGGGGTGAAAATAAGCTCGGGTTTAGCAGCATACGACGCGATGCAACGGAGATTTTGGGCAGTTGAATTCAAAAGGGGGGTGAAAGAAGTGTTGTTTGGGGTGAAAAAGATGTTAGGGAGTTGTGTTAAAGAGACCGTATTAGCGGAAAGACATTGATGGAAGCTATCTTGGATTGGGTTCGAAGTACAAAAGGAGGAAAGTGATGCTAGCAAGAGTAGAATTAGCACAATGGGCCTTGAAAAATAAACCATTTTGTTAAGATTTGAGTGAGCGAGTTTGTGAAGCTTTGAGATGGATAGGGGTCACATTTATAAGGAAAGGGAGTTGATCTTTGAAGACCAATGACCAACTATATGAGGTATTGCAAGTGTCATAATGTAGAGGTATGACGCATTTTCGTTTGGTAGGAATTTAAGTCGATCTATTTAAATGAGGATTTTTCATAAAATAATAATACATGATTTATGTTGAAACATTCCAAGGTTTGCGGTCATATTTGACTCCCCAAAACTTTCAACTTTTTTTCCCGGAGAGAACCGGCCGACACGTACTTAAATTTTGGAAAAAAAGTTGGTGGCATATTATTTGGTTCACATTAATATTGAGAGGATGTTTGAGATTGCGTTTTGAATCTGATTTTTAGATTATTGCGTTTTGAAAACGCAGATAATCAGTTTTTAGCGTTTGGATTGCGTTTTAAAAACGCAGATAATCAGTTTTTTAGGCTATCAAAACGCAATAATATATAAGCAGGTTCACCCCTGCTTTTCCAAAACACATAATCTGTTTTGAATAATCAATCCCAAACACCACTTAAAAGGTTTTGCATTAATAGTAACACACTACGATAGTAAAATTCTTTCGAACTTTTTTTGGAAGGTATGCTTCAGCGGTGAAACCAATCGATAGATAACCCCTCGATCCGAGTTTAAATCACTATCCACGCACCGGTGTCCACTTTGAAGTTATCTCAAACCGTTACAGGGAATTTTTTCGTGGTGTGCAGGATTCGAACTCAAGACCAAGCCCAGGCGGGAACCCTCTGAAGAGGTAAAGCCTCCCACCTCTCCCCAGTTGGGCTGAAGGTCATTGGCAAAATTCTTTCGAACTTAATAAACATCTTTTATCGTATTATTTTTTACCCAAATTATAAGAGTTGGCTGTTATTTAAATACAAAATATAAATAAATAAACTGCACTTCTTAATATTAAATTTGTATTTTTTTTAAATTTCTTCAACGTCGCTTCTGATAAATTTTACATAATATGTTATACAATAACCACCAATATGTCGTTATAATTGAATAAATTGACTGGATTGATTTAAAATAATTATATTTTTGTTTTCTTGCTGCCAAATTGCATACGATATTTGATTGATGGTAAATAAACATATGAATGAAATTTATATGTTACTTCAAACATTTTTATTTCATATAAAACACTTAAAATCATCAAAATTAAATTTCACTTTTGGAGCAACACATGTTTATAAACCCTTTATTCATCACACCAGGAAAGTGGAGATTCAGTGACAAACCCTTTAGTGATGACATTATCGTCGCAAAAGTCGACCAGTCCATTGTTATTTATGGCTCCATTTCTAAAACCCACCCGTAAGCTCGATCCATCAAGAACCACCACCTTCAAGATTCCAGACTCTCTTTCGGAGATTTCTTTTAATGCATGCTGTATGATAAATATTTTTTAACTTATTTTGTTTTTCTCTAATAACTTTTAAAATAGAAAATTTTATAATAATAATAATAATAATAATAATAATAATTTTAGTCAAGTTAATTTTTGTTTTTTTACTTGACATATCAATCATAATGCATGTTTATAGTGGGTGCACTACCACTAAGATGCCGGCCCATTCTCGATCATCCAAATCTTTTTATTTTCTAGAAAACTGATGACAAATAATCTCACCTAGTCGATGATCTGTAAATTAATGAGATCAACTTTTTGAAAAGTTAGCTAGAGGAACTTAGAATTCCATACAAGTGGTGACGAATTCCATTAAGATTCATCGTCAAGCTAGTCATTTGACGAGTATTAAGCACGGGGAACTTTAGAAGTATAACTCGTTAAAAAAATTTGACGAGATCGTAGATATATAAATTTATCTTTATATTTCAAGCTCTTGAAATAAAAATGATTGGTTACTTTAATTATTAGTCGTAGGGTTGGAAGAAGCCCATCAAGTGACCCATCCAGATTCCATATTATGAATAGTTATTTGCATGATTAACAGATCGACACATTATATTAATTAATTTATATAGGGAAAATGAGATATATATACTATCATATTTGTAATCACCACAAATATGATCATGTCGTAGACTACTTTTAGAACTTCAAATTCATATGAGCTAGGATAATTTTACAAGATTATCATGAAAGTCGTTACTTTCTCCTCGAGTTTACGTCTTATATCTTTATAATTATGAGATATATATGCGAATATTTGATATTGGTGTATATACTAATTCGCTAGCTAGTGCATTATACTGTACTTTAATCTCATTAATTCAGGATAAGATTGTGGTGTACGTAAAAGACCATTTAGCCATCTTTCACCCTCTCGTCTCATCTTCAAATATACTGAATCTGATACGTGCCAACTGCTAACATCATGTTTTACCATGCAACAGTTATCATGCTTTCAACACAAGTTCACCATGAAGCACATTTGTAGTTTGCTTCTTTTATATTCTAGTGTTTATGTCCATGTTCTCCTAGATTATAGGTAGTGGTTAGTTTTTGCATGCATATTTATATTTTGAGAGTTTCTTTTGAGAATTAAGAAATGAATTAATGAATTCTAGTTAGACGCATCCTTCCACACCGACCCAAAACCCCTTTTCTCTAGACGCGTCTAAACAAAGTTCTTCGCGTCTAAAGAAAAAGTTAGTCACTTTGCGTCTAAATAACATCCTCACGTCTAAAGTTTAGACGCAGAGACCTTAAAAATTAAAGTGTCTGAAGACTTTTCGCGTGTAATCATCCATAAAGGAGTGGCTGGTCCATAATGTTTAGACGCATCAGGTGTTTATTTTGGCAAATTTGGTTGGTCAACTGTATATTTTGGTGATTATCCCGTATTAAATTCTATTTTAGTCAACATAACAAATAGAAATAAAAATTAAAAAAAACGTGTACTCTCTCTTTCAAGAAACCACCATCTTCGGAGGGATTTTTGGCAACAAAGAATCATTTTTTTTCTCCTTCAATGGTTTACTTTGAAACTTGAACAATTCCTCTTTCTTTTGTTACCCTTCTAAGTTTTGACTTCCCCAATTGGCAATTATTGGTATTTTTTTAATTTTGTATAATCTACACCTAATAAATAAGTAATTGGCTCGTCAATATAAAGCTAACTCACTTGATAGAGGTACATGACTTTTGCAGGGGAGATCCCAGGTACCCGAGCAAGGTAGTATTTAAATAATATTAGCCATAAGCCATTTATAAAATGTATTCCCTCCATCCCAATTTAGATGTCATTGGCCCACAAATACACATATTAAGAAATTTTCGTTTGTATGTTGTAAAATGATAATAATATCCTCAACTTATTATTTCAAATCTTTGAATGTGTTTTGTGTTTTATGGGCAAAACTGAAAATAGCTTAGAAATGGACATTTAATTTGGGACAACAAAAAGTGCAAAAGTGAACATTTAAAATGGGACGGATTGAGTAATTGGCTATGTCAAGATTAGAGAAACAAAGTGAAAAATGTGGCGTGACTGTGGCTTTCATATGTAATTTGTTGTTGTTTGGTGTTTCTGGATTTTGTTTTGTTATGGTGTTCCATCTTATTGTTACACTTCCTTTTTGGTTGATTAAAAGTTTCCCCTTTGTTTGAAAATAAATAATTTTTGAATCATATGTCACAATTCTGTTAGCCAATAATATTTTTTCTTGATCTCTTATCTCACCTCTTCAATCACATTTTATCGCAATCGTTTTGTAATTCCTAATTTTTTATTAATAACTATTAAATATTTTCTTTATTCAACACATGTAATACACCGGTGTCTACTAATTTAAGTTGTTCATGCATATGATATTATGATGTATATATTAGAACAAAACGATTTTTAGTGATAGTATAGTGGTAAGAATAGAAATGTTGTGGTCTACATGAACCACACCTCATGTATCCCAATTACATTAATATAGTCTATATACAGTTTTTTGGTTAATTTAATTGGTTTCGGGTGAAACAATGGGAACAATTGACTAGTAGCGATGCCTATTTTTCGCTTCGGATGATTGCAGTTGATGAAGAAACAATCGGTCCAGTATTAAACTTGGGTTAGATTTGATAGTTTTGTTTTATTAGGTTTCTTTTACATTTCAAGCCACAACACTCGCGTGCTAAGCTTGCAGTATAGCATTAGAACAAGATGTTTAGTAATGGTATAGGGACTATAATTAATATTGTGGTCTATATAAACCAAACCTTATGTAACCCTAATTACATCCCTAAAATATATTTACAATTTCATGATTTAATTATATATGTATGTGTATCATACTATCATATATTTTGACTATACAAATTCGCTTTTGTATTTGACTATTGTTGCCTACAACAATAATTCACAAGCCAATACCAGAAATACACAACAAGCACCTGCCAATAAGACATACATAAAAAAGCACATGTTTAGTTATCTATTTTCTCAAATGGCACGGGTAACAAGTAAGGTCCTTCTGTTCGTATATTGTATCGATATATTGCTTGTTAAAGCCAAAATGATATTGACTTAACCAAGGACCGTATTATTCCCTGAATTACGTTGCGGCTATGGTCTAAAACTAAGCCTAAAGGATTTGATCTTTGTATACGTTTTTAAGATCAAATTCAATATGATCAAATATGTATTCCATTCCATTATGATTATTATTAATAAAAATGATCCTACCATTTTCTATTTGGAAAAGAATGAAACGAGTTTTATATTTTAAAACGAATATTGACCGATTCTAATCCCGTCGTATTTCATTTTGTTCACATGCATGAGCTTAAAATAAAAATGTAGGAAACCGAACATATATAGTCAAGGGTCAAATATATAATATAGAATACATTTTGATAATATATTTCGTATAGAATGGTGAGTAGACAAAAGTCAACGTCAACATCACACACTAGTCCATTTTTTTTAATTTAAAATGCTATGATAACGTTTGCATGTTGCTGTCAGAATATCTGTTAGTAACAACTTGATTCAATAATATTGTGTTAACTAGGAGTCTATGTGTCACTGTGAAACACCCTAAACCTTTCAAACGGAAAATACGCAGCGGAAATTCGAACCAGAAAATTTCTTGCTTTACAAAAACATTCTCTTATGTTTGGAACCTATAGCTACAAGATATTATAGGTGTTTCATCTTTTATTGTTTGTTAGTACATCAAATACAACTCATCTTTATTAGTTTACGTGACCGCGATCCCATACAATCCGCATCCTCGCTCGATCTCCAACCATTTCTTGCTTTGAGAGCTAGACTAGACAACCTGCAACTACCACATAACCATTTCGTTAGTTCATTAAGTGACTTCATGCAAATATTCAAAATATGGAAATAACATCAATAATACTCAATGATCATATCCAAACGCCTTTTTGCAAGTTTGGATCCGGTCTCCGGATCCTATCCTCCAATTTCCATATATTCATGCTTACATACCTGCATCTTTATTACCATCCTCATAACAAAATATTAGTAACACTACAATACACACGCACGTACAATTCTCATGTACAAGTTATCTTGCCCGTCGTACCATTCTTCCTTCGTGTATTCTCTAGGACAAACATGACGTTCCCGAATCTATACTCAATCTACACATAACGACCAACCTTTACATACGAAACACCTTCACACATACCCAGGCATAAGCACCCATGCACACTTTCTATTACACAATCACCCGACGCGTGATAACTCTACTTACCAAACAGTTTACCATTTGTGTGACCTTGCATAACTATACACTTCAATCTAAATAGCCAAACCCATGATAAATGTAGCCATCTATATACATACACACATATCAATCCGTACATTTTACCATTCATTCTTATGCCATACTTGTTAATCTTAGGTTTGTTTCATGCTTAGTTACCTCACCTCATTTTATCTTTGTTGCCCATTTATCCCAACTACTTTCATTGTTGTATGGTGAACTATACCCATTCACCAACAACATCAATTTGCTTACCTTGTTATAAATTGCCATTTCATACTTGTTCCCATTCTATATTTATACATAAACATACAATTACTAAACCAAGAGTTTGCATCATGAGTCACTTACCTTTGCCCGTAGGAGTGTTTTCGCCTTATACGCGTTTGAGTTATAGTCCCAAGCTTTTAACCCAGCTCGAGATCATATCCACTTGACCCGTTGACTTTTAAGCTTCTTGTACCTAGCTTACTTTCAAGTCAACATGCCGTGTTAGAATACTAATTTGGAACTTGCCTATTCAAACATTAGTATTCATTCTACATCATTCAAACATGACATCAATGCATTCAACAACTAGTTCTATTCAATAAGTCTTTCCATATACTACGCATTCGACCCGTTAGTGAAAATACTTGCATGAGCTAGTTGGTAATTGTTTTTAGACACTTTTTGAAAGCCACATAATACGCTATTCTTTCCCTACAATCCGTACTCCAAGACTAATACAAGCGTGTACATTCTTACACATTTTCTTATTAAAGATTACATTATAAATGTGCAGCAATTTTCTGCGCAGCTGCTGTTCAAAGTCACTTTTCCCCTTCTAAACCTCATAATCAGACCTTGACTATCAAATGAAAAATGTGCTTCATTCAAAGACCTTTCCAGGCATATAAAGAACATCTCCTAACGATTTTTCTATGATTTTATATGCATTTTTAAAGTTCAGGTCTGCACATAAAATGGTTCCAAACAGCATGCTGTTAAAACGAATTTACTAACTTATCATGCTGTTTTGACCCACAAAATCTCATAACCAGCCTCACATGACTAAATATGAAATGTAATATGCGTAACAAGCTTTTCAACGATATAAGGCTCGTCTTCTAACTCCTAATAACGAATGAGATATGACCTTTACAAGATGACTATCTAAAGCTGTCAAAAGTGACGAATTTCATACCATTTGACTCAATTCAAGTTTCATGTAGGCATTTTATCAAACACCTTGCAGGCACTACACAACATCAATTTTCTTTAACACTACCAAGTGTTTATAAACCCTTGATTCTTGCTAGATTGACAATTATCAACATCAAACTTCTAAATTAATCATGCATTTAGTATAACAAGTAGTTAAACACTACAAGAACAACAAAACATGACCAATTTCACACATCTTGGTGTATACACTAATTCCTCCACAAAACTCATTACACCAACAAGAATATAACTCATACCTTGTCTTAGATGAATATATAAGGCTTAAAACCCAAAGAATCAAGCCTCAAATACTACAATTTGGTGGAGAATCGCATCAATTTGTGAAGATGATGGACTAGGTTACTCCTTTCCTTCTTCCCTTGTTAATGTCAACATAAAACACACAAAAATGTGTGTTTTGATCTTAAAATGCAAATTTTTTGTTACATTTGGCTAGTTGTCAACTATAGTCCCTCATGTTTACCCCAAAGCCTTTTGTTATCAAAAAAACTCAACTAACCAAGTTAGTTTCTAGTGTTATTTCTCCATTATATAGATAATAACATTCACTAGGTTATTTCCATATTAGAACATACCCCACATTCTTATTGTCTAAGCCCCGTTTTATTATTTTGCTAATCGTGCCTAGTGGCGTAACTAGGCAAAAATGGATTTTTGGGGCGTTTGATCGCGTGTCGAGAGCTAATCAAAAACTATATTAAAAACAACTCCTTAGCCACAAGGACTGCAGTATAGGGAGTAGGGTTGTCGAACCACGAGGAGTATGTGGTTAGTGTTGATAGCAATTTTATTACTTAAACTAATTAATTAAAAATAATATTTTATGAAGTAGAATGTTGTTTTGTTTGAAAAAGTTGATTAAGTGATTTGAATAGAAAACAGTAATAATAAAGAAGTAACTCCCTCTAAACTTCAGGTTCTAGGTTTCACACAGTTTTTAGTTTATAGATTGGGAACCACATAGACATAGTTCTGGAAATTAGTTAATTAACTGGTAGCACAAGTTCTTGTCATCAAACCTATTATCTACCCAATTGTAAGTGTCAAGTCAACCCTCTTTATGTCACCCAACCCGTTACTAAGTTTTGTCATCAACCGAACAAGTTGTAAAGAAAGGACTCAAAACACAGTTCAACTGTTTAATTAACTAATGCATCAATAATGTTAAGAAGTTTGTCATCACAAGCAAAACAATATCCAATACTAAAAATAACTAAAAACGTGCAAAACCTAATTGAACCGTTCACCTAAAGAAAGTTACAAAAGATTTAGCCTTGCATCTTGTGCTTCCTCTTTTCTTTTCTCTGTGCGATGATTCTGCCCTCCAGCCAAGAAGGCTGCGCCTCCCTTTTACCTCCACCAACAGCCGTTCGAATGATAATATTCCTCCCCGAAGAATGATAATCCTCCAATTGAAATAGCCCTACATGGCTGTCTTGGGCTTTGGGCCATGAAACAAAACAAACGTTTGTATTTTATTTATTTATTATTATTATAACATATCATTATTATTATAACATATTATTATTATTAGTTTATTATTATTTATATATTATATTAAAACTCCGTGCTCTAGACTCGGGTGTTCTTGACTCGACCAAAGTTTCTCATCTACGCCCCAACGTCCATGAACACCTACAAAACACATGAGCACTAATAAATAACTAAGACCGACTAAAGGTACACAATAAAAGACTAAAATATATACAAAACTAACATATTAATAAGGTGTTTTCACCAACACATCACACCCCCACACTTATGTTTTTTCGTCTCGAAAAAATTATATATATACTCTGCTCAAGACATTATCACAGACTAGCACCCCAGTCGCCCATCATACCTTAGCTAAGGTCCAAAGTCATACCCCATTTACAGATTAGCATTAGATGTGTTAATTCAGCAAGTCAAATTGATTTCAATTTAAAAACAGAATTTACCCGACTAAACCTAACATGCTTCCGGTTTTTATTTTCATGCAACACAACCCTCACAATTTTTCACTCCACTCGGTTTAATATCTGGACTAGCATGTAATGAGCTAGTATTATTCACTCAAAACCAAAAATGTAACTCTGTTATCATAGACTTGTATGACAATCACACCTCAACTGTAGACAATGCACATATCTAAAGGACTTACAGGTTTTGGGCTTAGGGTAAAGGTAGGATAGATTTGGCTAGAAGTGACTAAAATAAACTGGTAAGACAAACACGATTGACAATCCTTATTCACAACACACACAACTAAACACAAGTATGGTCATAAGAAATCATAACCAGCAACATCTATTTTTCTTTTTTCTTTTTTCTTTTTTGTTTTTTTCATTTTTTTTCTTTTTCTTTCTTTTTTTTTTCTTCACAACTTAACATAGATCAAACACTTGAACATAAACATAGAACACAATGGATGTCATAAATTTTCTTAACAACGGTTAACGGGTCGATTTGGGTAATTTTGTAGGTTTAACAAACGAAAGGGGGTAGGCTCAACATTGGCTACTAATGGTGATTTTAGGTAAACGGGTCAACACATAACAAATAAGTGGGTGTCAAAACAAAAAGGGAAATCCTAAATTGCCTTCGTCATGTATGTGCATATCTAGTCTACAACCTCAGCATGTATCAAATCACACAAGTTCTGCAACAGAGAAACATCTGGCCTACTCTCAATAAACGAAAATATATATAAAAATCAGTCTATCATCTAGCAGGCTCAAGATCTCACAGAAGTGGGGAAATGGGTTGCCGATGTGTGCATGTATTTATTACCAATAGCTTATTAAACCTAGTCAGGCAATTCTAAACTTTTTTTTTCTTAAAAACACCTGCTGAAAACGGTTCATATTACTTTTCCACAAATTAGACCATGACTAAGGATCTACTGCCAAAACAATTAAGAAACAACTGGTATGTACTGAAAAAAGCTGCTTTATGTCTGATTAGAATGTTTTTTAAGAACTAGTTTCAAGACCTTTTCAATTTTCAATTTTTTTATTAATTTTTTTTTTTAGACTCAAGAATAAATAAAAACGAAATTTCCCCACCCCCACACTTGAACGACACATTGTCCTCAATGTAAGATAGGGAATAAAATAAAACAGAAATAAAAAATAAAATACAACAGTAAAAGGAACAGACTCCCTGGATAAGCAATACGCGTATGAGGCTCTGCAGTTCCTTCCAATCGAGCCGTATAGCATTTCATTCGCGGCCGATAAACATACCTGAAACTAAGACTCAAAAGAAAAATAAAAACATAAAATTCTGGGATGCCTTATACACCGAAGATGTACAGTTTTACCTCGCCTGAATGGAGATTGAGTACAGGCGAAGTTATCATCGCAAGTTAAACTCCAAGCATTCCCAGAAATAAAAAATAAAATAAAAAGTAAAATAAAAAAAACTCAAAATACAAACTAAAAATAAAAGAAAAATAAAACAAAATAAATATATATACAAAATGTACAAGAATCATACCTGACTATCAAGGTGGTCTAACCGCGCATTTGCCTACCGAGTTTCCAATGTATGCTCGGTAGTTTACATGCCAAATAAACAGTTGTTTAAAGATTGGCATGTGAATTGAGCGCTTTGGATTGTTGGGGAAGAGCCATCTCACTAGCCTTTGCCAGAGGTCATGTAATCTCACATTCCTAATGTTCACTTTTGAATCATCATCCCGAACCTTGTTTATGAAGTTAATCAGTGCGGGATGAGACTTGTGAGATTCTTGAGAAAGACTTGTAACACCTGCATCAATAACATCAACAACCTTTTCCAAATGTAACTCTTCGACAAATGAAGGATTTGGTGTGGTATTAATCTCCACAACCTCATCCTTTACTTGAGAATAGTTTCTGATATTATCAGGCAAAGGAGAAATAGACTCAGCTATGTCTATCCTTTTCGATAACATCTTGCACTTAAAGCTCAAGTAATCAATTCTTTGTTGAATTGAAAGGTTATGTGTTGATAACAACTCCTCGACATTAGATAATTTCTCTTCGATTCGAGCGAGTTGCATTTCCTCCTTGCTTTGATATGTAATCTTTACACATTCTTCTTCATATGGAGGAAATTGGTATTGATTTTGAGGGTAACCTGGGGAATAACATAATTGTGAATTTTCATAATAATAATAATCATCCTCATGGTTACCTGAAAACGGTGCCTCTTCAGGTTCATAGTCATAGTGACTATGATAGTCTTCTCGACATGGACTTGCCCGGTACCCAGATTTCCACCTTTCCCCCCAATATTCTGGATCACTCCAAAATATTGGGCAATCTTCATCTGTATGTATTTGTCCGCAACAGAAACAATGCGGATCAAGCGGTGGTAAGGGTTTTGGACAGTCTTGACAATCTTCAGTCCAGTGAGCAAAACTTCCACAACTATAGCATGGTTCATTGTCTTCGTCAACCCAATCCATAGTGTTCTACACCTGTAAAGGGAAAACCTGCACAACTAGAACACCCAAAGTGAAATCTAATAAAATTAAATAACACTTTTATATACACTTTTTTTTTAAGATTTTTTTTCTAAAAGTAAAGACAACTAAAACTAAAAACACTAAGCGCACGCACTCCCCGGCAACGGCGCCATTTTGATCGCATGTCGAGAGCTAATCAAAAACTATATTAAAAACAACTCCTTAGCCACAAGGACTGCAGTATAGGGAGTTGGGTTGTCGAACCACGAGGAGTATGTGATTAGTGTTGATAGCAATTTTATTACTTAAACTAATTAATTAAAAATAATATTTTATGAAGTAGAATGTTGTTTTGTTTGAAAAAGTTGATTAAGTGATTTGAATAGAAAACAGTAATAATAAAGAAGTAACTCCCTCTAAACTTCAGGTTCTAGGTTTCACACAGTTTTTAGTTTATAGATTGGGAACCACATAGACATAGTTCTGGAAATTAGTTAATTAACTGGTAGCACAAGTTCTTGTCATCAAACCTATTATCTACCCAATTGTAAGTGTCAAGTCAACCCTCTTTATGTCACCCAACCCGTTACTAAGTTTTGTCATCAACCGAACAAGTTGTAAAGAAAGGACTCAAAACACAGTTCAACTGTTTAATTAACTAATGCATCAATAATGTTAAGAAGTTTGTCATCACAAGCAAAACAATATCCAATACTGAAAATAACTAAAAACGTGCAAAACCTAATTGAACCGTTCACCTAAAGGAAGTTACAAAAGATTTAGCCTTGCATCTTGTGCTTCCTCTTTTCTTTTCTCTGTGCGATGATTCTACCCTCCAGCCAAGAAGGCTGCGCCTCCCTTTTACCTCCACCAACAGCCGTTCGAATGATAATATTCCTCCCCGAAGAATGATAATCCTCCAATTGAAATAGCCCTACATGGCTGTCTTGGGCTTTGGGCCATGAAACAAAACAAACGTTTGTATTTTATTTATTTATTATTATTATAACATATCATTATTATTATAACATATTATTATTATTAGTTTATTATTATTTATATATTATATTAAAACTCCGTGCTCTAGACTCGGGTGTTCTTGACTCGACCAAAGTTTCTCATCTACGCCCCAACGTCCATGAACACCTACAAAACACATGAGCACTAATAAATAACTAAGACCGACTAAAGGTACACAATAAAAGACTAAAATATATACAAAACTAACATATTAATAAGGTGTTTTCACCAACACATCAGCATTACACACTGGCCCGCAACCACTATCTGCTCCCTTGATCCCGTTATAGCTCAAGATGAGCGGGTCATGTTTTTACCAAATTAATAAAATATAAAACATAAATATTTTACAAAACATTACATTAGAAAAGATACATTGCACTAAAAAACATTACATTAAAAAAAAGTTACACTAAAAAATAAAAATTATTACACTAAAATAAAAACCATTGCAAATAAAAAAAACTAATGTAAGGTTGAGCTTGAGCGTAACATTTGCCACGCTGAAACGTGGTGAAAGTCATGCCCAACCTCTAAAAGATACTCCACGTGTGTAAAAGCTAGTAGCACGTCTTCGGTTTCGACGGGGAGATCTTTGGAGACTTTTTTATACGCGACTTCGAAGATTTTACACTTCGATTTGAAATCCACGTACTTGTGAGAGATCGAATCGCAAGTACGTTTGGTACCCCCGACAAGGTTACCAAACTCCACTAGGACTTTTCCCCACTGTGGCCCGCGGCTTCGAGAACCACGGCTTGTCAAGGCGCCGTCACCATGCGTTTGATTATACGTGATTATTAAGGCTAGTTCATCATTCTCGGTCCATTGCACCATGATTTTGGTTGATTTTGAAGATGAAGAATTTGTTAAAAATTGGGTGAAGATGTGAAGAAGATGAAGATTGAAGATAAGAATCGTGAATGAATGGAAAAGTAAATATATAAGAATGGTGGGTTTGTAGCAGGGCAAGCAGTGTGGAAAGCAGAGAGGCGAAGAAAGTTGAGAAGCATGCTAAAGCCTTTGAGGAGAACCAACGCGTTTTCGTACCCCTGGCATGTGATACATTTGGCTCTCTAGCACCGGAAGTCATTCGTTTCCTGACCAGAGTCGAACGGGTTATTCATAGCAGTGTCTCGCCACCGGGGGGCATGGGTTTGTTTTTGTTAGGTTAGGGTTTGAGGTCCAGAAAGGGGTTGCGGCGCAGCTTGTTGCCCGCCTGCCCGCTATTTTGATGTAATTTTTCGCATTTATGTGTTAATTTAATGTTGGAATCAAAAATGAAAATGGTAAAAAAAAAATTAAATTTTTTAAAATTTCAAACGGTCAAATGCCTACTAACGGACGCGACCATCATCGCGTTGGGTCACTCGCGTAGTCAATGACGCGTGGGTGTTCTCGTGTACGCGATCCACATAGCTAGCTTTGTGGCTCAAAGGCCACAACATACAGTCTTATAGTAAAAAATTTGTTCTTGAGCAAATGGCGGATCAAAAATAAAAATTTCATCAGGGTTGGTTTTTCAAGACTTGTATGTTTTTATTGAACGGTCGACGATACACACCCATAACGAAGCCCTGCATCCTTCAGGTTCGGTCCCCGAATCCCCACTTGTATGTCTCTTAACTTGACATCTGAATTTTAGGTTCACCAGATCAGGTCATATAAATACGAGATTTTGTCTTTCTGTCACGTATAATTGAAAGCTACACTAAAGTTTTTGAGATAATGACTACCAAGAGTGATCTTTCGTCCTATTGTCCAATAACCGCTTGGAAATAAGAACGCTGTGCTTAATCGAACTCACAATAATATTTTTTTTTCTTCTAGATTAAACGTTTTTTTTTTTCACGGCAAACACACTTTATATATATATATATATATATATATATATATATATATATATATATATAGCTAGCAAGACACTAGATACAAAACAAAACATCCACCAAAAACCAAGAAAACAATTACAACAAATCATAAACGTCAAAGTCCGACCACTTGTCCCAGCTAATTGCCGAGAGCTTGGAACGATTGGAAATCCAAACATAGACATCCTCCTTCATAAGGTCGACCAATATTTAAGTCTTAATAAACTTTCTCTCAAAGACCATTTGGTTTCTTGCATACCAAAGTCTCCATGTGGCCGCCAAAATAACCGTTAGGACAATCCTTCTCCACCTAGCCGACCCGGGGCTGGTCCGAACCACCTCCGCCATCGTGGTTATGCTATGCACATCGGGAGGAAAAGGAAGCTTGACCCATCTAAACACTTGCCACCACACACTTCTAGCCCACAAGCAACCAACAAGAGCATGATTAACATCTTCCACCATATACCCACACCGATCAAAAAGCAGGTTATTCAGATTACAACCACGAGAACTCATTTAGACTTTAGTTGCGACCTTCCCCATTAACGCCCTCCATAACAGAAAATTGCACTTCAGAGGGGCCCAAGAGATCCAATAAAAAACAATACCCATACATATATACGTTACACATAAAATAAGATAAAATTTTTGAGGTCGTTTACCCCCACTTTAAGGTCTGTCATATTAAATGTTTTTAAAAACCGGTCTTTTAATCACTACCGGATTCAACTCCAAAATAGTTTAACCAGTTGAACAGGGTTGGCTAGTTAACTCTATAAATCCATAAATTACATATTCTGTGATATATCTCTATTCTTCAAAGTTCAAACAATATAATTGTATACTTTCGCTGACATGCATTAGAGGGAACAATTAGAACACAATGTTTTAACACCTAACAATTTTCAATTCTCTTATAATACATACGTCTAGTACCGAAAATCCCTGAAAAATGGGTATTGGGTATTCGCATATAAAAATCGGTACGGTGCTGAATCGGTACCTGGTACCATAAAACGAAAAATGAGTCCCGATTCGGTATCAAGAAGCAGCAGAAGGGCTATGTTTGCTTCACGAAGCGGCAAAAAACCCTACACCTCCCATTTCTTTTGGAGATTTTATTCTATCCTAGCTGACCCAACACGTTTTATGTTAGAATTATTTATTAGAATAATAATATGATATTATATTTAGAACATACTACTTTCTTAATATTCAAATACACTATGATTTCTTTGTTAATTAAACGTGGTAAGTGCATGTTTGGTAACATTTGCGTCAGTAAGTGTTGGGCCAATAAGAGGTCTGAGTAACTAAGAGACTATAAAACAGTAAGCGTTGAACGAGTAAGATTATACCTATGTGGTGGTAAATCGAGGAAATGGTGCCTCAGTAGTCGGGACCCCAATGATGGTTATGAGCACAGCTGCACAAGTGAAGGGACAGGGGGCAAAATTTTCATTTACAATCATGTTAAAACTTAATGGGTAATAGGTTTGATATCTGAATCAAATGTGTCTTTTCGTTAAACTAAACACCCTTAATGATAAGTGATTCAGATGTAGCCTATTTATGGAATTATTAGGACTCCACTATGAGACTAACCAATAACCCCTAATTAACTTAAAATAGAATTAAAACTGAACTTATTATCCACCGAATCAAAACATGTATGGTAAGGCAATTGGGTATACTTTAACCTTTATCAACTTCACCTAGATGTCACATCATCCGCTTTTCTTCATTTCCTTCCACTTCACCTCCAAGGAAATTGTTTAACTTCACATAACCATACATTTTAATAGTTTTTTATTTAAAAAGAGTTAATTACCAATTTAGTCCCTGAGGTTTGTCACAAATTGCCACTTTCATCCAAAACTTTTTTACCACTGTTTTCCTGTGGTTTCATTTTTTTGTCATTTTAGTCAATTGCCCTAACTCATTTAAAAAAAACCAGTTAAGTCAGGGGCATTTTTGTCCATACACACCAAAATTGTTTAACCCTATCTTTTTCACCCCCTTTTAATAATTGGATTAGAACGTTATAAAACCCTAACTTTAAACACAACACAAAAACCTCATACAAACACAAGCTTAACAGCAAATCCATTTGATCACAGTGACGATTGATCTACAATGTGGAAACTTCGAGAACCAGGGTCTGATTTTGACCCTAACGTCGAGTATGGTAAGTCGTTATACGAGCCCTAACTTGCTTGAACCCCTGTTTTGGTTAAATTATTTGCTAATGTAGAATGTTGGTATGTTTGGTGTTTTTTTTCAGTTGGTGACCCGGATTCCTTCACAATAGAGTTTCATCATAGTGTGAACTGGTTGATTCTCCTCAAATAGGATACAAGGGTAAAGTCTCTTATGTTGACTATGTTAATGCTGATCTGTTTTCTGAAATAATTGTTAATGATATGCTGATAAACTCTGGGTTATAAAGAAGATGACTTAGATGGGGTTAGATACAACTTTAGGGTACCGGGAGAAGACTTTGAATTTGGTTTAAGGCTATTGTTTATGGATAGTGATGTGCTTAGGATGCTTAAGTATGTTGAAAAGAATAAGGTGATTAAGGTTTATATAAAGCACTTCAATGGCATTCCTGATATAGGTGAACATTTAAATCTAGAGGGTAGTGTAAATTCTGATAAGGGTAGTGAGAATTATGATGTAGAAATCATTGATGATGATGAAGACAGTGAAGATTCAGACTACAAGGAGAAAGAAGAAGATGTTGATGAAAGTGATGAGGGTAGTAATGAGGGTGAAAATGATTGTGGTTCAAAGGCAAAGGTTAATGATGAGGGTGAAAAGGATTGTGATTCAAAGGCAAAGGGTAGTGATGAGGATCCTGATTACATTGTAGATGAGGACCATAAGGATGATGATATTAATGTAGACTTGTATGAGTTTAGGCAAGGTTGTAGAAGGCGCTAGGCGCTAGGCAGGCGGTGAGGTCTAGCCTAGGGACTAGTCTGGACTAGGCGGAACTAGGCGGAATTAGGCGTTTTGGAATTTTTTATACCTATTATATATATATACATAGATTTAGGTGTATTTTGAAAATATGTTAGATATATACACAATATATATGACTATATGAGTAAATATGTATTTATATAAATATGTATTTACTTACCAATTAATAATATTTGTATTACTTTTGCCTAGATATCTTATCTTTTGGATCCTTTTCTACATATTTTAAGTTGTAAAATTGTTTACTTCAACATATTCACGTGCATGTGTCAGGAGATTTCAAACCACCCATAATATAATATTATCATAATTCATATAACCACATAGGATTCCAAACACCCATACTATAATATTATTACACTCAAAAACTCTCTCTCTCTCTCTCTCTCTCAATAACCTTGGTTGTCATCTTCATTTTTCACGGAAAGTGGTCGCCTACGGCTGTGGGAAGAAACAGAAGGTAAATAAATATTTTTTTTTGGAATTTAAAAATAAAAAAAGCCTAGCGCCTAGGTCCGACTAGGTCCGCCTAGGACCGCCTAGGACCGCCTAATACCCGCCTAATCACCAAAACGCCTAATCCCTCGCCTAGGCTTATTTCCGATATAGTGTCCCGCCTAGCGCCTAGGCGCCGCCTAGGCGGCCGCCTAGGCCGACTTTTACAACCTTGAGTTTAGGGCTTCTGTAGACTTTGATGTCAGTTCTAATGATGAAGGTAGGGATAATAAAAACATATAAGATGATGAATTTGACTTGGATAACTTTGATAGTCTAAGTGATGAGGAGACAACTGTTAGGGACAGGTCTGTTAAAGGGTATAAGGAAGAAGAAGAAAAAGTCTAAGCGAAATGATGATTGCCCTACCCAAACCTTTCCTGGTAGAGACGTGATAAAGAAAATGGTGAACCAATATGCAATTAGGTCAAGGAGGCAGTTGTTTATTACCAGAAATGATAAGGTAAGGTTTAGGGTGGTTTGTCATGGAACAATTCCAAAACTTGATGGTGGAGGCCTTAAAGAAGACAATAATTTAAAGGGTAAATCAGTAACTTCCAGTTCAAGAGGTGGGACCAAAGTTAAGGGTAAAGAAGTAAAGAGTAGAGTAAATGATAAGGAAGTAGGTGGCTCAAGTAGTTCTAAACAAAGTAAAGATGGTGGGGCCCAAGGTAGCTCAAGTGGATAAAGTTTTTAAAAGAATGATAAGATTCATGATTGTCCTTGGGCTTTACACATATCTAAAGAAAAAGATGAAGGCACATGGGTTGTAAAGACATATGTGGGTGAACATGTATGCTTACAAACAAGGAAGGTAAATATGTGCACAATCAGTTGGTTAGCAAAGGAGATTGAACCAACTATTCAAGTTAGTCCTGAAACATCATTGGGGGCCCTTGTAGATACAGATCAAAGGAAGCATCAAGTTCAAGTTAATGTCCACCAAATGTTTAGGGCAAATGAAATAGCATTGAAGAAGGTGCAATGTTATTACCAGGAACAATATACACACCTAAGACAGTACTGTGAGGAGCTGATAAGATCTAATCCGGGAAAGGGCATACTGTAACTTGTAAAAGGTGTGGGGGAAAAGGTCATAACAAAAGGACCTGCACAGGTAGACAAGCTAGTGGTGGTGGTCATGCTCAGTAGGTGGTGGTGATGCTGCTGGTGCAGAGGCTGGTGGTGGTGCTCAGGCTGCTGGTGGTGCAGAGGTTGGTGGTTCAGATGCTGGTGTTGGTGCAGAGGCTGGTGGTGGTGCTCAATTTGGTGGTGCAGAGGCTAGTGGTGGTGTAGCGGCTTAGGATCTAATGGGCCAGTTAGTGTTTTGGTGTAATGGGTCATTTTAGTTTAAGTGTAATAGGTCATTTGGTCTTTTGGTTGTTTAGGTGTCCAAATGGTTGTTTAGGTGTCAAATGGGTCATTATGGTTTACATTAGCTGTCTTTTGGTCTATGGTTAAACAATGATGGAACCTGCTCAAGTTGTTGATTTGCGTGAGGATAGGTTTAAGAGGTGAAGGGTGATATACAGAGAAGTGGTGTTGATTTGGTGGAGAAGATGATATAAATAAGAGTGATAGGAATTGGATGAAAATGGCAAAAGGAAAAAGTTTAGTGTGTATGGACAAAAATGCCCCTGACTTAACTGGATTATGTTAACTGAGTTAGGGCAATTGACTAAAATGACAAAAAAAAAGGAAACCTTAGTGACACGGTGGTAAAAAAAAAGTTTTGGATGAATGTGACAATTTGTGACAAACCTCAGGAACTAAATTGGCAATTAACTCTTTAAAAAGGAAAACAAATTAATCCAGTCTCTCAACATCTCCCGTTAACATGTTAACAACCACTTTAACGCCTCTTAACACAAGGAGAGAGTGGTGTGCAACGTCAGTTAACACACCATGTCATCTTTAACGCCCCAAATATTAGTGTGCACCCCATACCTAATAAACATTTGCCAAATAATAAAATTGGTCTAAACACATGGTAGGATACAAAAACTTTTACCAAGCAAATTCATATTATTGTTAAGAGATGTAGCCATGTAGGACAACTAAGCGTTGATCAAACTAACCCAACTATATCCTCTAGTAATTAATTTATACTTTATAATTATATTTCACGCACTAACTTTTTATAAACTTCATAAATGAGCAAATCACTATAAAGCTTTAACGAATAATCTCAACAACTTCTAATTCATTACTATACATCTATTTATTCTCAACGGTTTGCACTTAATTTTTTTAAACATTTTGCCACCTTTAATGCAAGAAAAAACAACCCAATTTGTCACATAAAATTAAAATGTTAAGCCACATAATATTAATAATATTAGAAACATAAAAAAAATACTTTCTCTCCCGATAGAGAAACTAAAATGATATGCAGATTCAAATTGGAGGCTATACAAATCAATGGTACGTATTGTCAAACAAGTGTTTCTAAAATAGAAAATGCATTGCTATCGTTCTCACTTCGCAGCAGCCGACTCTCTTATACAAATCAATGGTATAACATTATAAATTATAAATATTATATAAATGTAATAACATTTTAAATATTTAGATAATTATTTTTGGTTGTTTTATGGACTAAAAGAATACTTTAGTCATTAGTCAAGAGGTTCGGCCTTTTTATATATTCACATATAATAAACTGTAGTTAAACAACGACCTTTTTATTGACATTTTTATTAAATTCGTTTAATTATGACATAAATCAAGAAGAAACTCCTGATGCATATTATTATTTTTCGTAACAATGGTGATGATAAATTAAATTGTATAACACATCATTGATACTTGAAGTTTTACGCAAACTCGACAAAAAGGTGAAGTTTTCATCTTCGTGAACAAATAGCAAACATTGAACTACAACAACATAGCCAAATCTGCAGTTTGCAAAATATATAACAAAAGGTATTAACAAAAAAACATTGGACATCGGGACCTAACAATTTAATGTTGATAGTCAATTTTGACCGTTTACTTATAAATGTGTTAGTTCAAATTCTATTTTATGCTGAAAGGGCCAAACAAACAATAAATTAGATAAATCAAAAAAGGTGTACTTTTAGTGCACAAAACCTCTTTTAAGTCATTTTATTAAAAACCGGCTATTATTGAAATAACATGTATTTGAAACTATAATTATTATAAAATTTTCAAACAAAGAGTAGATAGGCCTTGACCCCACCCTACCCGATGACCCGAACCCCTGTTGACCTAAACCCAATTTGGCCCGTTACCAACCAGTCCATTTTGCCATCTTTAGTTTGAAGTGTCCGAACATTTATGCATATGGAATCTGTACGTACCAGAAAATTATTACAACGTTGCAAGAGGGGACCCTGCTTCAGTGAAATAAGATGCAAGATCTACTGCCAGCTCATCATACATACTGATGAAGGGATGTGACTGGATTACAAGACAAAAAAAACAAGCATGTCAGTTGGTTTCTATGTTGAATGATTTTATAAAAATAATATATACATATTATTTTTTTAAAGTAAAATATACCATAAGTTCGTTTGCTGATGCTCTATCCTTTGGATCTTTCTGCACACTAAAATAACAAAAAAATTTGTACTTCTTAGCCAATGGAGATGTGAAACAATAGAACATGGGTTGTGGTCCAACAGAAGCCATGTAATGGGCACTTGGGCAGTGGCCTAAGAGAATCATGGTCATATACTCATAGCATGTGGCCCAACAGTAGCCTGGTAATGGGCCTGGGACTCAAGTGCCTGTCCATGCCAGGCCAAGGCTCGAATTTTAGCCCACAACTATCATAATACAGACTAAACGTGGCAGTTTCAATACATATACCCCATATGCGGATCAGTTTTGATAAATCTTATTCTCTAACGGGTCAAATAAGTATAACTTCAAAAGTCTAGTTAAAAGATTAACGCCTCTGTTGTCAAGGCTCACTCAGGGCGCGCCTTAGGCCCACTTTTCAGGTCAAGTTTCAATGGAATTACGACAAATAATCATCTAAACAAGTCTAAAACAATCATACTAGCCCTAAACAAGTCTAGAATCAACCTAAAAATGTATTTTTTTTTAAACTGTGCGCCTTGCTAAAAAAAGCTCTTGCTTTTTAAGCGCCTTGCAGGCCCAAGGCTCACCGTTGCGCCTTGCGCCTTTAACAACTATGCTTAACGCTAGATAGGTCTAAAAATCGCTCAAATGTATTCAAATGCATACACTCTCCTAAATTGATTACAGAAAAGAAAAGATTATTGTTGATGATTACAGCCCGTGAACATTAGTTTTGCATGAATAAATATCTGGACTTCCATAAAATTTAACAATAATCTTCTTTTTATAAAACTTTTGCGAGGCTTGATGATGTAAAAAAGGATCTTTCCTTTGAAATGTGAAACTGAAAAGTCTAGGGACTTAATCATGCCAAAAAGGACTTTCATGCTAATAATAAAGCGGAAGGACTTTTATCATTATTCTCTGAAAGTTACTGGATTTGTTCATGCAAATACCATAAGGTTTTCTCAACAATTGCCAATCATATGTAAGACATTAGTTATATATCTAAAGACCAACCCGCCCATTTTGCCACCGCTAATATAAAACATAGAATGCGTACACTAATTTAAATTACAATTTACCATGCTTCAATAAACGAGCAGAATTGAGGTGAGAATTGGTCAGCAGGTGCACGAGGAGGCGGTTGATCAACAATAGTTTCCATAAGCTCATAAACATTGACCCAACCTTCACCTGGTTGTGGTGCAGAGTATGGAAATTTTCCAGTTGCACATTCCAACAAAACTAAACCCAAGCTCCACATATCACTTTTATAACCGTAGTTGCCTCCAATAATTCTCTCTGGCTGAAAGCATACGAACAAAAACCAAATTTTATTCAACTTTGACTGGTGCCATAGAAACTTGAACATAAATCCAAAATGAACACACAAATAATTCTCTCGGGCTTAAAGCATACGAACAAAAACCAAATTTTATCAACTTTGACTGGTGCCAAAGAAACTTGAACATAAATCCAAAATGAACACACAGGAAAACAGTACATAGTATTTAAGCGATTGAACAACTCGTTTTGGCCTGATTACATTTTTCATTCATAGGTCCCTCTATATGGACATGTGGTTGTGAGTCCATCCACGGAATGCGTGAACAAATGGTGACAAGCCGTTCGAATGTGCTTTTAGAAAACGATCAATGTAAATACTGGATAAAAAAGAATAAGTTGTAATAAAATAGGCCATACTATAATCTTTGGATTTGCTTCTAGTGGACGAAGATGTAATAATCATATGTTTGAGTGCTTGACAATGTTTAATAATTTATGGGTAAAATGACCAAAAATGACATTTTTCGTGAAAGATCTATGTGCGCAAGTAAGCAAACAAGTAAAGCATAACCTATTTATGCAAACATTATAATTTCATATCAAAGGCTCAAAGCTTACTGCAGATGATTAAAGATTACTCACAGACATATAATTGTATGTACCAACAAAAGTATTAGCCAATCCAGACGTGCTTGCGAGTATCGCGCTAACACCAAAATCGGTAATTTTGACTTCACCTTGGTGATTTATAAGCAAATTTGATGGTTTCAAGTCCCTATGAATGATATGTTTCTCGTGATGAAGGTACCACAAACCCTTCAGGACCTGTTTATTACATGGATGAAATTTGAAGTATAATGATGTTTTTCATAGCTACTAAAGAACTCATATATGAAAACAAAAAAAAATGCAGCTTGTCTGACCTGCTTACAGATGGCTGCAAGATAAGTTCTGGAATGGATCGTACAGTCTTTAGAAAATCCGCCAGAGATCCTCCATCCATGTACTCCAAGATTATAGAAACAGCCCCATTATCATAAAAAGATTGGTAACACACAACAATGTTCGTACATTGTGATGATTGGTTGATTTTAAGTTCTTGTGCAATTTGCCTGCGAATCGACTCATCAACATTCATTTGAATCATCTGAATATCGAACAAACACGTTAGAGAAAAGACTTTATTACCAGGTAAATACATATCCTTCAAATAAATTTTGGCCCGCTTACGGCTTTGCGCATATAATGTATATAGGTGTGGCCCTTGGGGGGCAAAAGTAAAGTTGCATTAATTTTAACGTTATTTTACTAATTTCGTGAAAATAACGTTAAAAATGACGATGGTTATCATGCATCATGTGGTGGTGTTGATAGCCAAAAGACAAGGGGGTACATGCACCAATCGGGTTTGTCCGATTGCTAAGTGTTATGTGCCTTATGTCCAAGGCTTGATACAAAACCACTATCAAGCGAGGGTCTCACTGGAAGCAGCCTCTCTATCCCTACGGGGTAGAGGTAAGGTTGTCTACATCTTACCCTCCTTAGACCCTACCTTAGCTTTTGCTATTGGTGAGATTAACGGAGTATGATGATGACATGTACAAATGTGCAATGCTTGACCAGTCATCAGACGTAGTTAAAAGAGTGTTTAACTAGTAGTAAAATGTTAAAAAAAAAAACCCGCAATAGTAGAAATTTACTGGGAAATCTGGTATGCCCAAATCAATATTATTCAGTTCTTTAAAGATTGTTACTTAAATCATCCAACTTCTGGAAACACTTAAAAAAACCATTCAGCCATGTCAACATTTTGCAAGTGTCTCCCATCTAAATTTGGCCAAAAATAAAAATTAAAATGACTCGAGTTTGCCCCCATGGTTAAATATGTAATTTTAGCTTTAAGACTTCTAATACATAAAAAAAATACTGCAATTATGCAGGACATCCCTAATGGAATTGGAAAGCATTGCATTAGCTGCATGTGATAAAAGAATGTAATTATAGTTTAGGGCATAAAAGATGATGTAGTTAAAAGTTGAAAGTACCTTTAAAGCAAAAAACTGGCCAGTCCATTTGTGCTGCACCAATCGAACGATTCCACCGTTTCCTTTTCCAACTACTTTAACCGCATCAAAGTCAGCTAAGCTTAATTGGTTGTCTGATGGCTGAATAAGTGGTGCTGAACCAAAGGTTGAAATGATTTAAAAAATATATACTAAAGAAGGAAAGCTATTAGACATATGAAGTGTTGAACGCTAATTACACAAACCAAGTCTAGTGATACAAGAACAGTATTCTAATTTTCGTATAAAATTTTGTTTCTTGTGAATTTGAACTAACAAACACAGTAGTAAATATTTTAAGACATGTAATAATCATTAAGTGATGTTTGGATTTGGTTATCTATATAACTTAATCCACTGAAGGGTAGATTTGTAATCTTGGACCCATCAATCAAGAAGAATCATATTGAAACAAAAAATGGAAAGCATCTTATATAATTAAACAGCTAAAAAAGAATAAGCATTAGTCTTCATCCAAACAATCAAAAGTGTTTATCTGATTCAGACAATGCAATAAGCATATAAGCAATCCCTTAAAAGAAAGATTAAAAAGCATTAAAACATGTAAAACAAATGAGTAAACTAACCCTAAAAGGTAAGCAACTTTTAGCAGCTAGCAAAGAAACCCAAAAAGAAAAGGGGTAGGTTACTTACAGTATCAGATTGGGTTTGAGAAAGAATTCTAACACCATCTCTATTGACAAGGAGATCACCATCCATAAACGTTCCAGATTGAGTTCTATCAATCAATCAATCACAACATAAAGATACACAAGTGTTATATAATATAATATAAATAATAAGAAGAAGATACATAAAAGAAGAGGAGATATACAAGAATTTAGCAAGTGAAGTTTCATCAGGAGGTGGGAGGTTAAGTTTCAGAATTGGGTTAAATTTCCCTTGTTCATCTTTCTTTTCACTCACAATCCTTTTCTTCTTACTTCTTATTGAGGTTGTGAAAAGTCTTTGCCAAGTCAACTCAAACCCAAAGGGCTTTGTTTTGTTTTCCACAACACACAGTTTTTAGTCTTTTTGACTAACGCACCACTCTTTTGTTTGCATAAATGATTGGGACCCACGTATAATAATATGCTATAGATGTGAGATCGGAGAGGAGTCGATAACCAAGTGTATTTAGGTTAGAGCTATTTGGTGGCATATAATTGTTTGGCTAAAGTTGGATATTTCGAGCATTGAATTGACATATATTCAAACTCTTCAAAGGATGGAAAATCTGGCGGGTTCAAGAGATTGGAAGATGGTGGTGAATGCGGTGTTTCTCACTACCTTTTGGCTCACGTGAAAGGCTCGAAATGAAAAAATATTTAACAACACATTCATCCATATAAGAAAGACGGTTGAAGACATAAAGTTGTACTCGTTCTTATGGATAAGTAATTATTTGATCAAATGTGTTATACCTTTTTATATGCGAGTTACAACTTGGATGTTGTTGTGACCTCGTAATTGACTTGTCTGATAATGACGGGCATAAAATATATTGCATGGTCAAATGTTGTGGGCTATTAACCTAGATATTAATGGCAATGTGTCATTGTAAAGTCAAGATTTCAACCTATGGAGGATAGGTGGGAGTGGACGGTGGGTACCAATGGTGGATTTACGGTGGCGTCTGCAAAGAAATGGATGCGTGGTCCGATTAGTAATGATGAACGATTTAGTTTTACGTGGAGTAAGTGGGTTCCGCTCAAGTGTAATGTTTTCATGTGGTGAGCGTTTTTTGATCGGTTGCCTACTAAGATGGCGTTGTCTAGATGAAACATTCAAGTGGGTATTCCTTTTTGTGTTTGGTGCGATAGTAAGGAAGAAACGGTTGAACATTTATTTATAGGTTGTAGTATCTTCGCGGGCGTGTGGAATGGGATTTCTAGATGGTGCCGGATTCCAAGTGTTTTTCGCGTTTCATGTTAAGGACTTGGTGGATTTGCATGTGACTTGTGGTGCAACGGGGAATAAGAAGGTGGTTCTCCAAAGAGTAATTATAATTGCATGTTGGGGGGTGGGGGGTTGACTATGTTTTGTGTGATTTCGGACAAGAATCGGCGGATCATCCATTTTCGGCATGTGTGGTTTGCAATGGAAATGTGGGGAAGGATTGGTAGGTGGTGCAAACTTGATCCCATTTTTTGCTTTCGATGTGCAGGAGCTTTTAAACTTCTATAAAGGGGTTGTTGGGAGTAAAATGGACAAAATGATCATACATGGTCTAATCATTGTGACTTGTTGATGCATTTGGTTAGCACGGAACGACAAGGTTTTTGACGGTAAGGAGATAAAGGCTTTGGAGATCGTGGCTAATGTGAAGTTGAAGTCATTATTTTCTATTTTGGTTCAAAAATAGGTAGGGCTGTTCAAATCGCTCGGCGCTCGCCGATCGCTCGTCGCTCGTTTCGAAAAATGCTCGAAAATGCTCGTTCGATCTTCCGCTCGGTTGTAAATGAGTCGATCGGCTCGGTTCGGTTTATAAACGAGCCAAGCACGAGCAAAGGTCCGCTCGGCTCGGTTCGGCTCGAATACATTTTTATCTATTTATTATATATTTAATTATAAATATACACGCAATTTACATATATAACATTCTATTGATTTTGCTCAATATATGCAAACAAAATATAACTAACTCACTTAACCCAATAAAAATATTTACACTGATTTTAATAGTAAAACCATAAGCCATGAGGTGACAGTCTTGACTTCTTTATGGTATTAGTCGTCCATCGCTAATCGTCGCTTGATACCATCATACGTCACAATGCAACAATTGTTCTCTGTGTTAACTGATCGCCTCACCAGTCTCAACCTAAGCCTCATCCTCGGACACTCGGATCTCAATATTGGTGTTACTATCAACGGTTTGACGTTAATTGTCACCTGACAATGAAACCATCGAAGGAAACATCCCAATTTTATGGTTGTCAAAATTACTCTCCGCTCGATTCTCGCTCGGCGCTCGCTCGGAATAATTTGCGCTCGAAGAATGCTCGCTCGATTTTTGACTCGATTGTAAACGAGCCGCTCCGCTTGGTTCGATTTATAAACGAGCCAAGCACGAGCATAGCTCCGCTCGGATCGGCTCGGCTCGTGAACAGCCCTAAAAATAGGTATACTTGTAAAAAATTAGTTTGGAATGAGTGAAGCAAGTATTAAAGGTATATGACGTAATGGTTTTTGGGCAGTGGTCCTCGTTTTGAGGACGGTTTGCGTTATTGAATGAAAGTTAATGTTAAAAAAACATGCTAGGTCCAGTTCTTAAATAGACCAAAAATAATCGTGACATACTAAAAATTACGGTTACCGAACAAATATTTGTATTTAAATAGTTGAGTAGTCCATTGTGGAATGTGGATGACATTTATGATTCATACTTTAAGGTTCTTTTTTTAACGCATTTGAATAACTAAAATAATATATAACCTATGTATTTAAGTAATGAAACAAAAATAAAACATTTAATGAAGCGTGTAGATTAAAAAATTGGGTAGTAGAAAGTTTTTTTTTTTTTTTGAACGGCCAACAAATTGGGTAGTAGAAAGTTGTAAGATAAAAATCGAAAGAAACATATTACATACGAAATCATCTTTGGTATATTGGACTAGTAACATTAGGTGTTACTTTAGATCCATTAAAAATGGGATAGGTTCAAATGACACAAACTAAGCATTAATTAAGGGTTAATCTGTTAAAAAATAATGAAAAAAAGTATGGATTCATCATGGTTTTAAAATATAAAATGACAATCATTAAACTGTTAGTAAATCACTTTCCTAAGTTCCTAGTGGCCTAACTTTGATTCTTGGTCTGAATAAAAATAAAAAGAAAAAGAATAGAGTGATTATCGATAAATTATGAAAACCTTTTTATTCATTTTCATTATTTGTTTATTTTAGATGTTATTTGAATTTTAATTTGTAAGCATCCTGGAAGTCGTTGCTTTATTTCTACTTTTTTGGTGTTAGTAACCGACAATCAGAGAATCAGAGAGAGAGAGAGAGAGAGAGGGTGAATTGAGCTCTGCTCTTCTTCTTCATGTGTTGATCGATCAATAACAATAATTCTCCTGTGTCGATTGACAGGTCCTAAACTATAATCAATCTCGTTGTCTAGAATTCCATTCATTAAACTCCTAATTTCATTTCTTCTGATCCGGAATCCTTATTAATTCAATTAGGTATGTTTTTCTTTTATTTCATCATCTGTAGTCAATGAATGTCTTTCATTTCATTTCTCATCATCCTTTTATTATTATTATTATTATTATTCAACTTAGAACGCATAATATATAGCTTATTATTAATTTTTCACAACTCCTTCCTTCCTTCACTGAATATCATTCAATTATGGAGGAACTAATTCTATTTCTATTGTTCATCAACCAACTATTTATTTTAGGGTTTTCGATCAATTCGGTATCCTGTTATCCAATAATTTTAATAAATATCTTGTCCACATCGCTCATATGGCCAACAAATATAGGGTTTGTTGCCATACTATCGGTGGACAAGTCCCATACCTTGCAATAGTTTCAGTCCGTTACATATTTTGTGTAGAAACATGCTTTTGTATTACAACTTTATCAGATAATCTCTTTGATGTAATGCTTGATTAATTTTGGGATGATAAGCCATTTTTTTACATGAATTGAGTTTATCTTACATGAACCGAATTTGATGGACTATCATTGAACATACAAAAGCAGGTACTTTAAGAAGTGGTAGCGGCGCAGCAGCCTGTGTACATTTCTACTTTAAACCTGTGGAATGGATCTGAGTAATTCATCTTCACTTTTTCTTTAGTTTCATTGCATCAGTATCTTTATCCCTAAACACCACAGTGTATGCTTAATGTTGTGCAAATAGCTCCTTTAAGGTCATCATTGTAATTAATGAACTCGTAAATTGTGATGAATGACTATTGATCAATCGACTTATTTGTAATTTTAATAACATGTCTCCATAACTCAGCCTATCCTTATGTATCATTCTAAAGTAACAATAATATATCTATTAATCACATATTTTCACACTCGTTAGTCGTTACCATCAACTTAGGTATATACCACCACTTGTAAGTCTCAATTCTTTACAACCTACATGAGGAAATATATAGATTTAAAATCATACACCCATGACATAGAAGTATAGTTATCAGTACAAACGATATTGGGGAGTTTACACATAAAACCATTTGGTTTTTAAGATGGAAGCGATAAATTTAATACTAATTAATATGAATTGGGACTTTCTGGTTTCACAGATGCTGCTATGGAGGAAGGGAAGGTTTTTAAAAATGGTGTAGAATTGGTGAAATCGGTTTTCCGATAAGCATCTTGATCTTTTGAGGCCATCATCTCGCCTATTTTCATTGTTTAAAGGTAGATATCATATGTGGTTTAATCAATCTCACCAAGGATTATTGGAAGTAGTTTACTATATCAAATATCATATCAAATACTGTATTGTGAAGCTTCTAGGTTTCCGCTTTCAGACATCTTAAAATTAGGAGTTTAAATCTAGGTCATCCACTACTATTTTTTTTTGAAGCTTTCCAATGCTATTTTGATTATATGTGGAAATGAGGAGGTTAATTGCTAATAAAATGAGAAGTTATGGGGAGTGGTTATTCTTATGTGGGAGACCCATTTTGATGGCAGGGCATACATCAAATAACAATGATCGTGAAAAAGGCAAGTATGCACTGATCAAGAATGATGATGATTTCCAACAAGGACTCTACGACAAACCGCTCCCGTGTTTTGGCTGTGGAATTGGATGGTTTTCGTAAGCTTCATTCATCATCATCACCTACCTTACCCCTAATAATTTGAAAAGAAAACATGGTTAACACTAATTTTGTTTTCCAGTTTTTAGTAGGGTTTGGCTTCCCTTTGATGTGGTACTATGCTACATTCCTCTATTTTGGAAATTATTATCGGAAAGATCCTAGGGAACGTGCAGGTCTTGCTGCTTCTGCAATTGCTGTAAGTCTCCGGGAACGGGTCTGAATGGGTAATCTTTTAGAGCAGGTCAAAACTGGTCGTGTTGACTAACCAATATTTTTTGTGTCCTTTTAAGATACATTAACAATTAATATATCAAGTGTCAGGGATAATGTATATGTAGAGGCTACCCAAGTATTCAACTTTTGTAACTAGGGACACCATATATTAAAAACTACCTTGAGGTCTACCCAAGTATGCATCTTGTTCATTTATAGATTTTATACATATTTTGACCAAAAGTAATGCCAAAACACGAAAATGCCTTTAAATTTGTCGAGTCCAAGGTTTCCAAGGGTATTTTCTTGTCTGTCATATTTTTGGTATATGATTGAACCAAGATATATATGATATATGCTTGGGTGGCTTGTAAACTAGTTTCAATATATGTGTGGCCGTGGCCCTGATGAAAAAAGTGAATACCTGAGTGGATTCTGCATATGTTATCTCACAAAATTGTTATTACGATGATACATGTTTTTCTGAATAAAGCAATGTAGGAGCTTGCAAATGCTTAAGACCAAGTAAGTTTTAGGAGCTTGGCCTCCTGCTTTTTAGCCAAATTTTGTGAAGTACCTGTTATCAGTAGAGTGTAACCCAGATTAACCCTTTTTTTAGCGTAAATGAGTTGGAATTAGGCACTCTATGCAGATTGTTATTCTAAACATGATGTGATTGTGATTGCAGGCATTGGGGTGTTCGGTTATCTTGTTTATTGTAGCAATGATCCTTTTCTTCTAGCTGATGTTGGTGCAAGATTAAACTGGATCTGCAGTAGCCTGTAGATACACATACAAGTCTTGATGAACATGAAAATAGTTTTAAATTTTGTGGTTATCTATACACAGCTTTATACCAACCAACTTGTACAATCTTGAGAAGCTTTATAAAGTACTTTTGTGCATTCGACTTGTTCAATAGTTTTCGTTACAGTGAATTAATCAAAAACCTCCGTCTCTGGCATTAGCAATTTGGTGGATCTCAGCTTTGTTTGATCTAAGGGTTGTAGTTGGTTTCGTCTTGTTACTTGTTTTACACGTTGCTTTTTCGTATTTTTTCTTTCGTATTATTTCTTTTTGCATTTTATTTCAATATTTTAGATTTTTGTAGACTTGGTCAGAACGACGCATTATATCTTTAGACTTAATTAGTAATCTAATCCTGACTAATTCATATACGGATGGAGTGGTTAGGCTGTGCTTTTTTTTACGGTCAAATAGCTTAAGCTAAAAACATCGATTAAAACGAACAGGTTAAATGTGGTTTAAACATATGTTTTATACTAGTTTAGATCCATACAACTTGTACTAAACTTGGTTCCAAAAATGTGCATATCGGACATGGCGTCAGCAAAAAGCGTGAAGATTCATATTAAAGAAGACTTGATACATACAAAGGACCAAAAAGGATGAAGGTATAAATTTATTGCTTGATGAAGAATGTTGATGTGTTATGTGTATAGAGACGGGGAAAGAGACTAGCTTTTGGTTGTACATAGAGAAATGGCCTATGCATGCTCGATTGCTCTCGCCTCGCCTCGCCTTGGCGCTTTTGGTTTAAACCAAGCACCTGAAGATCTGATACTAGTGACCCAAATGTTGAACAATATGTATCAAGTCTAGCATTTGGCATAATAATATTTTCATTAAATAACAACCGACAAAGTCATTTAAATTAAATTAAAAGTGTTTATGGATCAATATTATTCGATGATCAAAGAGAGGAATACAATGCCCTATATATAGGGATAATTACAAGAGATAAGTATAGAAACAATCCTATCAATAATAACTATACAATATAATTCAAATATACAATATTATCTCTAATCACAATATTATCTCTAAGATCCCCCCCCCCCCCCCCGCAGTTTGATCGGGCGCAGAGCAAACGGTTTAAACTGGGATCGAAACGTCTGAAATAGCTCTCTGGACAGTTCCCTTCGTGAAAATATCCGCATACTGAGAAGAAGAAGGAACATGCAGAACACGTATATGACCAATGCGGACCTTCTCCCTGACAAAGTGTATGTCAATTTCCACATGCTTCGTACGCTGATGCTGGACCGGATTATTGGACAAATAAACGGCTGATACGTTATCACAATAGACTATGGATGCTTGACGAAGAGGAACATGTAACTCGAGGAGAAGGTTACGGATCCAAGTGGCTTCCGCCACTGCATTCGCAACGCCACGATACTCGGCTTCTGCACTGGATCTAGAGACGATAGGTTGGCGCTTGGAAGACCATGACAGTAAATTATCACCAAGAAAGACACAATAACCACTGGTGGAACGACGAGAGTCCGGACAACCACCCCAGTCGGCGTCCGAGTATGCAACAAGAGAGTTAACCGCCGACTTGACAATACGAATACCATAATCAATCGCCCCTGCAAATATCTGATAATACGTTTTCATAAAAGAAAAATGAGCATCACGAGGCTCATGCATAAACAGAAACTTGTTGAACAGCATATGAAATATCAGGGCGAGTGAAGGTCAAGTATTGCAAAGCGCCTGCGAGACTTCTGTAGAGTGTGGGGTCATGAAAAAGCGGACCATCAGTGGCACTCAGCTTCGAAGCTAGATCAACTGGCGTGGTGCACGGCTTGCAAGCAGTCATGGAGGCACGACTGATAATATCCCTGGTATACTGAGATTGAGACAAAAATAAGCCATTCGACTGATGAGTTACTGCAATGCCCAGAAATGATGTAACCGACCCAGATCAGTCATGGCGAACTCTCGTGAGAGAGTATGAATAATCTCCTGTAAGAACGCATCCCGTAGATGCAGTGAGGATGATCATCCACATACAATAATAAATAAGCCGTGTGAGAGCCTTAGAATAAATAAATAGCGACGTGTCGCATGCACTGCTCCGAAAACCCTGTGACAAAATAAATGTGGCAAAGCGAGTGTACCAGGCACGAGGTGCCTGTTTGAGACCATATAAAGACTTTTTCAAGCGACACACAAAATTCGGGAATCGTTTGTCAACGAACCCCGGTGGCTGATGCATAAAAACTGTCTCCTATAAATCACCATGCAAAAAAGCGTTCTTGACATCCAACTGATGAATGGGCCAAGAACGTGAAACAACTAAAGATAAAACTGTAACGAATAGTGGTCGGCTTAACGACCGGACTAAAGGTGTCCTCACAATCAATCCCCACTGTTTGAGACTTCCCGTTGACAACCAACCGCGCTTTATAGCGCTCTAAAGACCCATCAGATTTAATTTGTGGCGAAAAAGCCACATGCATCGAATAACGGGGCTGTCAGTAGGTCGTGGTACCAAATCCCATGTTTTATTCTCCTGCAAGGCATTAAATTCGGCCTGCATGACATGTGTCCAATGCGGATCCGAAAAGGCTTTGGCGTAGGTAGTAGGGACGGGAGAAATGGTTGCGGTGTGTAGGTTAAGTGGAGTTTGTGGTTTCAAGGATCCGTCTTGGACCTTGTGGTCATGGGTGGGTATTAGCGGGCTGGGCCTGAGAATTGGGCTGGTGTGTTGTGGCGGTTGAGGATGGGGTAGCGGTGGGAATCCAGGTGGGCCGTGGGCTGTTTGGGCTGGGGTCAAAATGGTTGGGTTGGCTGGAGTGGGCATTGGGGCTGTTTGGGCAGCCGGTGTAGCTTGTGCCTACGGAGTAGGTAATGGTGTGTGGTGGAGGTGTGGGCTGGTCAGGTGGTGAGGAGCCGGAGAGGTGTAGGAATGGTGAAAGGTTCGGCTGGGAGGAGAAGGTAAATGCGGGGTGGTAGGGAGTCATCAAGAAAAGTGTAGGATGAGACCGGGTTTGGTATAGTGTAGGGAAAATAAGTCTCGTCAAAGGTGACATGACGGGATATGTGAACCCGGCCTGTAGACGGGTCGAAGCATCGGTATCCCCGGAAGTCCGGTGGATAACCAAGAAAGATGCATCGGATGGCCCGTGGGTGTAGTTTATGTGGTTGAGTGGCAGAGGTATTGGGGTAGCACGCACACCCGAACACTCGTAAGTGATCATAAGTGGGATGGCGTAGTAGAGAGGGCAAAGGTGGGGGTGAAGAAATTAAGTCGTTTTGTAGGTAGGATATTGTGTAGGTAGGCGGCGGTATGAAGTGCTTCCACCCAAAAGGAGGGAGGAAGGTTGGCATGGATTAAGAGGGCGCGTATGACGTCATTAAGGCGACGAATCATACGTTCCGCACGCCCGTTTTGGGATGAGGTTTGGGGACAAGCAAAGCGGAAAAGAAGACCATGTTGGGTTGCAAAAGTTTTGAAGGCATTATTGTCAAATTCACCGCCTAGGTCACATTGGAAAGTTTTAATGTTCCGGTTAAATTGGGTGATATAAGGCGGTGAAATTTGACAAAGGTGGGGAAGGTTTCGGATTTGTATTTTAAGGGGTAGACCCAAATAAAGTGTGAAAAATTGTCGATGAGGACCATATAGTATTTATACCCAGTTTTGCTAGGTACAGGTGAGGTCCAAAGGTCACAGTGAATAATGTCAAATGGTGCAAAAGTAAATGAATTGGAATTAGAAAAAGGTAAACGCTTGCTATTAGAAACATGACACGAATTGCAAAAACTAAACTTATGGTCTTTATTACAAGAAGAAATAGAATGACGACTAAGAATATCTAAAACTTGGGGTGCCTGGATGGCCAAGGCGCTCATGCCAGGGAAGAGAGACTGCGGTGAGATAGCAAGCTTGAAGCGGAAGTTGTGGTGGTGTGACTGGATATAGGTCCCCGGTGCTATTGTGGCGGGAAAGAATTCTTCCATTGTGGAGGTCCTTCAAAGAAAAACCAAACGGATCAAATTCTATCGAAACCCAATTATCACGAGTAAAGCGTCTTACCGAGATAAGGTTTTTAATAATTTGTGGGCTGTAAAGTATGTTAGGCAAAATATAGGTACGGTTTGGTAAGGTATAAAAGCCGGTTCCGGATTTTGCAATTGGAACACATTGGCCATTGCCAACCAAAATTTTATGATATGCATTAGAATAAGATGGGATTCGAATCATACCTTGATCCTGTGTCACATGTGCTTCGGCTCCAGTATCCATGTATTTGGTTGGGTCTGAAGAGTTAACCTGCAGATGAGATAGAGCCGCACTCAAGTCGGAGGGGCATAGGGCATTATACCCGTAATACGGTGGAGCCGAAGGCTGGGTCGGTGGAGCATAGCCTGCAAATTGTGTCTGTGCAGAGGGAGCGTTAGGCTGAACCTGTCCCGAAGGAAACGAGCCGAAGGCTGGCTGCTGACCGCTGCTGTTGGGCCAAGCGGGCTGGGTGGATAGGGACATGGTGGAGGAGTCCACCAAGCCCAATTCGGTAATACTGCATCTCAGAGACCCAACCGACTGCTGACGACCAGATCCACGTCCGCGTCCTCTGCTGACCCTGTTCTACTGACCACGGCCCCTGCCCTTGGTCCGAGACCCGTATTGAGAGGGGTACGGGCTAGGGTTGGGGTGTGGATGAAATTGCTGAAATTGCTGCTGTGCAGAGGACTGAGTAGAGGTTGCGGGTGCGGGTTGCTGCTGCTGTTCAGTGAGAAGGACAGACGAGGTGGATGACTTGCGGGCTTCTAGACGAATCACCTCGTCTTTTAACATGGAGCGAGCGGTGTCCCAGTTGGCATTGTTTTGGTGGATCAGGGAAGCCGTGGTATCGTATTCTTGCGGTAAGCCACGAACAAGTTGTAACACAAGACGGGATTCCTGGATAGGGTGATCAACATCCTCCAACTGGTTAGCCAAGTCGCTTAGGCGTTCACAATAATCCTCAATGGATGAGCAGTTTGCTAGGGTAAGATTGCAAAACTGCGTTTCCAAAGCGCGGCCCTCGCGTTTTTGTTGCTCAAGTATTGGTGTTCTAGCCGTTCCCATGCAGCCCTGGCAGAAGTGACATGAGCCAGGAGCCGTGGAGATGACCATCGGAGACAGTGGCAACAATCCATTGGAGTACCAACGCGTCGAGTTCGACCCACGTCAGAAATTCTGGATCAGTTCCAGCAGGAGGGGGCGTGCCATCTATATGGTGCAGGACTTTATACGCCGTGGCGTGGAGACGAAAGAGTTTGACCCACTGTGCGTAGGTCACTTTGGTGCCATCTAAGGTGCGGATTTTTGAGTTGATATTGGTGACGGAGTAGGCGGGTGAAGAAGAGGAGTGGGTTTGGCAGCCATAGCCGAAGCTTCTGGTGCTGCTGGGTCTTTCGTCATGGCTGCTGGTCGAAAACAAAAAATTAAAGGGGGCAGAGGGCTGCAGATCGGAAAAAAAGAAAAAAGAAATTAGGGTTTGAGCCGTAGCTCTGATACCATAAAAGTGTTTATGGATCAATATTATTCGATGATCAAAGAGAGGAATACAATGCCCTATATATAGGAATAATTACAAGAGATAAGTATGGAAACAATCCTATCAATAATAAACTATACAATATAATTCAAATATACAATATTATCTCTAAGATAAATAAGGTGCGGTGTCCTGCAAAATTTTTGTATAGAGAATTGAAGTTGATTACCCAAAAAAGATTTAACTATCTTGATGTAATTTTCACAGTCATGAACTAAAAATATAATAATATTCCTTTCGTTTCGGCACATACTAGAATGCTCTGACCACCTTCTCCGATCAGGCCGTTAATGCGTAGTTCCAGAGGGATTCAATATTAAAAAGTTAGTGTTTTAACTTTTAGCAACCAATACTACACACTTCCCATTAACAGCAAATTAGGTGGCTAAGATGGCCGGGTCAGAAAGGTTGG
Organism: Ambrosia x helenae; assembly: GCA_030844895.1. Lineage (NCBI taxonomy): Eukaryota > Viridiplantae > Streptophyta > Magnoliopsida > Asterales > Asteraceae > Ambrosia > Ambrosia x helenae. The sequence continues at coordinate 77,969 of JAUTDX010001210.1, forward strand.
ATAACAATTAAAATCAGATGAGCCAACGGATTAATCATGATTAAAAAAAATAGGGTTGTAAATGAACAAAATGTTTAGCGAATAATTCATGAACCATTTGGCGGGAAGTTCGTTTATGTTCGTTTAATAAATGAACAAATATGAACAACAAATTTCGTTCGATTAGTTAAACGAAGAGACATGAACGGTAGGTCTCATTAGTTCAGTTGTGTTCGTGAACGTCTGGTAATATGTTAATGAACATTGTTCATATTCGTTTGTTTTATGTTCATGAAAGATTTGTGTATATTAATTTTATCTACACAATTTATATTCGTTAATTCATTACCCTATAATAAAAATATAAACCTTATTCCAACTTTGTTTTTGCATCGTTACCCTTTCATTCCTCATTATTCACATTGATACATACATCGACTTCTGTTCCACTATTAGGACTTCAATTCCAGCACTACTCCCTCATCCATCCATTTTTAGCCTTTCCTGCCTTCGCCAATTTTATTTGTGTTTGTGAACACGTTCATTCCCTTAATTAATGAATGAACACGAGCAATTATTGTACTTACTATGTAAACGTTATTCCATCTGTTAAAACATGTTTTCTAGATAAATATTAAAAAATATATATATTTTATTTTGTATAATTACTCTAGAGCTTCTAAAGTAATTAATGTAATTACTGCTCGAGTAGTAAACTAATTACACATTTTTTTTAGATTTCAAGACCAAAAAACATGTTTAACAAGATGAGAAATTTTTTAGAGCTTAAAAAACATTTTTTTAACAACGGGTCGTTCACAGCAATGTTTCATCCCCAGGGGGGCAAGGATTTGTCTTAGTAGACTAGGGTTTGCAATTCAGAAAGGGGTGGCGGCGCAGCTTGTTGCCCGTCTACCTTCTATTATAATGTAATTTTCGTATTTTGTTTTAATGAGATTATAGTTATTATTTAAAAAAAAGACCTATTAACGTTCTAATATTTAAACACGTTGAAAAACACAAAGGCTGAAAAGTCTAAAATTAAAGGGGTGACAAAATTAGCTAAGGGGCGATAATCACTTGATGACCTCAACAAGTTCGACGATAGTGGTGATAGTGGGCATTTTTCTACTCACCCATGCCCCCCGACTTCTCGGGGATTCCTAAGAATGATCGTGCTTAACAAGTGTCCTTATGTGTCGACTAGCTGCAACATGTGGCATGCCTTTGCCATTGATTGGTGAGCGACATGATCGTGCATGTTGGTACATGAGCATGATTAGACACAGACATGCTTCATTGGCTATAACTTTTTCAGGCTTCAATATTAAAAAATAAGACCACAAAAACTAGCAGTTTATTTTATTTAATTTGAGTATGACATTGCTATAGTTTTTATAATTAAAAATAACTTGTTATGTGATTAACGGTATCATATTGGTGTTCTCACGCCGCATCGTAGGAACACCCTTCTAGTGTGTTTAATTATGAAAAAGAATAGCATACAACAATTTGTAAATCATGCGTAGTAACTTAACTTAACCAATCTCATCATAGTGGGCAAACTTTTTTTTACAATATTCACTTTTACACTTTTACACTTTTAAAGTTTCAATTACACACCTTATAATATAAATAATATACACACTTAAACTCGTTTAGTTTTTCTGATAATATTTTATTTATCTCTAATAACTTTTCTTCATTGATTTTTTTTCATACACAAATATATTTATTTATTTTCTTAAATTGAAACAGATTTATATTTAAATAAAGTATGTTTTGGAATCGCTAATATGTTAGACTGTAGATATACACATGTACAAAATTCTCGTTGCATTGTGCAAGACCAATATATTGTAACAATATTTATTTTTCTCCTCAACATTTAGGTGTAAACTTTATTGAAGACGAAATTTATTTAATTTAAAGAATTTTTTTATGGTAAACGCCTTTAATCACATTCTTGATTTGATAGGATTGTAAGATATACATGTGCTCGGTTTTAAATTTACCGGAGTAATGCAATGCTAAAAATGGTTAAAAATTGCGGACGTGTGGCTGTGGTATGATTAATGCCGCTTGTATTATTTTGCATATGTGGTTGGTTAAAAAGAAACACTCGATGACAAGTTGACAATCTAATTATTTCCTAAAATCCCAACAAAATTTCAATCATTGACCTTTCGTATAATTGATCAATCAATTTTTTTCATTTATCAACATAATAACACGCTCTATGAAAAAGATTTCAATGTTATCGGCTTATCGTTTTAACTTTTAACACGTTATTACCATTATTGCAAAGACAGACTAAGGCCATATTACAGAGGAAAAATGGTAAATTACGGTACAACTCTTTTTTTTAAAAAAATAGTGAAGTGTATAAAAGGTATTGTGTAAAAAATAGTTGGTGTGAAACAAAAAAAGTGAACACAAACGACAAATTTTCTATTTACCCATTCCATTTCCAACTGTTACTAACTTTCATATAACTACGAAATTGTGACCGAATTTGATCAATGGTCCCATTTGTTTAATACGAAACTGCCACGGAATTTGATCAAAGGTCTAGAATTTTTCGTAAGGTTTTCATAC
>JAUTDX010001211.1:0-88748 GCA_030844895.1 Ambrosia x helenae
TTGTAGATACATATTTCATATATGTGTCTGTAGCTTCAGATTGTCTCAAATTTGTCATAGTAGAATTGTAAAATTTAATTTTGTTTTGTATGTTTGGTTCGGGTGGTCGAAGGGTCAAACTAAACGTTTTGGTTCGGGATAAGCGAAGGTCGAATGAACTGATTCGAACCTTTGAATAGTCGAACCAGTTTGTCCATATATAGGTGAAAGTTGATGGCGGATTATTCAATTATGTCATTTAGTGTGTGCGTGTTCTAGAGTGTTGAAACCTTGTCCAGTTACACCTAGTTGTGTGTCTTTTCATATAATCGAGTCTGTAATCTTTATTATCAACTTAATGATTAATGAAAACTTTGAAAATGAAATCTCCCATGTTTTGATTCTTATTTTTATCATTTTGCATGAGCATTAGGGTTTGTGCACCTAGTGTTTCAGTATTCGTGTTGATTACGTATTGATTGTGTGAAAACCGATCCTGCATCAACAATTAGAAAGTCACGTACTTCAACTGTGGGGTATGGGGACATTTCAAGAGGGAGTGTGACAAGCCTATCCAACAAGAAAATCAGTATCTGTTGAGAGCCAACCGTAATCAGAGGCAGTAGAATCTGTTCCAGCAGAGACCTCAGCAGCAAGCACATATTCCAAACCATGAACGCGCTATTGTTTCTGTTAACAACTCGATGAAGGGGGTGCTGCTTGGGTTTGTTAAGTCAAATGATCACTAAACCAAACTTAAATTTATCTAATCAATAAATTACTAAGTTGACACTTTTAAAATATAAATTAAAGACGGATACTTTATCCAACTCTCGTTAGTACAACACCGTTAACTTCTTAGAGGGTCCCCCATCAAACAAGATGATGGCATGTGAGATCTTTCAGTAAGGAATGCGAGAGTTGAAAGAGGTGGAAGGGATTCCCGGTCGGAATTAAACCTCTACATAAATTTCTGAAGGTAAATTATAGAACCCAATGCTTAAACGAGTGGCTTAGCGGTGGTTTGGAAAATGCCTAAAAAGCAGGACTTAAGCTTTCCAAAAGCTACATGGCAGTTTGATTTACGTAACACCGCATTTTTAATCAGGAGAAGACCGGCTTACGGGCCAGTAGTCCGAAGATACCTTTATGGGGACTTGTACACTTTCCCTGTGCGGGATCCATAGAGTGGCCAGAACGTCATCCCTTGTTTATTTCTTTTCTCATCCCCAACCTAAAAGGACCGTTCACCCCTATTCTCTTCATCGATAATTAAACTTGTTGCTGCTTTTATAATAAACTGTCTAGTTATACGGAGGGTCCCCGAGATGTGCATGTTCACTATTCCTACTATTTTTATCTTTTTATTTTAAAAGCCAAACCCTTTCAAAAACCATTTTCTTTTACAACCCCTTTGTTTTATTTTCTTTTTCAAAACCCAATTAGTTAATGTGATAAAAGGTTGAGTAGGGGAAAATGTGTTCTCTGGAATACGATACTCGGTACTTACCCTAGAAATCTATGCTATACACGTCAGGTTCTTTGCTTATGTGTTGGTTTCAGTTTCTAAGTAATTATTGTTTAGTTATAAATTTAAAAACTTGTTTAACGGTTTAGTAAATTAGTCTTTTTCCGAAAATCAATGTTTTGAAAGTAAACCATCAAGTTTTTGGCACCGGAAAAAATGATGTCTTTTCTAATTACTAAACCAGGCACATCAGTGAGTATGGAGGAGTTGGATGTTGAACCAGAAGAAGAGAGACCGTCATGTAAACGTGTTGCAAGTAGTTCCAAAGATCCCAAAATGTCACAATTACCAATGAAAGAAAGAAAGCTAGCAAAGAAAACAACTAAGATAATCAGGGAACCAACTGCCTCAACCACCTAATCCAAAATATCCCAAGCAACCAAGAAATCCAAATCAAAGAAATCTAAAACCAAATCAGCAACCACATAATCCAAAACATACCAGCAAAGGTTTGCTTAATCAGAACAACGAGATCGCCAGTTCCTGACTATTATCAACTAAACAAGGTCAGAGAACAAATGATTATCTGCAATATTAGATGCGGCGATGCTTAGCTAACCAACAATGAGCAAGAGATTCGGAAGTTAACAGAATCTCGTGATGATAGAAGGAATCTTCTGCCCTTTTGGAGTCTGAAAATCAAAGATTAAAGAAACGCGTTGATAGTTATTTAAACAAGCATAAAAGACTCACGTGTGGTGATGGTGATGATGGGGATGATACTCAAGAAAAAGAAGAAGATGAGGAAGATGAAGAGGGTTCTAGAGATGATCATGAATCTGGAAAAGACCGAACTGGGTATGATGATGATCCTGATAAAGATGAGGATAATAGTGGTGGTGCTAAAGCCAGACAAACCAAAACGGCTGATGCACAGTTCAGGGAGAAGAGAGCGAAGAAGAGTCAAGAAGATTTGAGAGAATTGAGGGACGATGTGTCATCAAAAGAAGTGCCACTTGAATGGACACAACAAATCTAAAACATGTTCTTCACAAATGATGACGGGAACCCAGTGACGAAGCCATACATGGATCTGGAGGAAGGTGAAATACCTCCATAATTTACTCGTGAAGGCAGTTGCTAAGGTTTCATGGCTTCCTTATGAACATTAAAATTGAAGACATAACTGAAGGGGAATATCCTGAATACGTCCAAGAAGATGAAGAAATATGTGTTGAGATCCCCATTCCAACCGTCTATGATTTTGAAAAGGTTGATAAATGGTTGAAGTCACAACCAACAACTGAACCATAAACGAATCAAGAAAGGAAGAAACGGATTCTGGCGGTGTGTGATGCATGGTATTCATGAAGAAAAGCTGAGCCGGTCCAAGCCAAGAAGTTGAGCTAGAAATGGAATCTCATGTTTGGCAATATTCTCAGCTGGACGTACGTGGCTCAAGCTAATGCTATCGGTATCAAGTTTGAGAGCGGCATTTTATACTTTGAAAGTGTATACAAGATCAAGTCCTTGCCATACTGGTATGTTTGTGATCATGCTAAATTGAAGCCGATTAAGTCAAACAACATGTTGGACATGTTCAAGAGCCTAATTTAGAAGGAGAGCAATATAATGTGGGTGTACGTGTGTCCACAGTATCCCAAAAGCTACCAGTTGGCAGAACTTCATCATATCACTGGGAAGCCTATCTAGAAACACATGATTACACTACCTGACATCATGCCCAAGATCCCACTTGTGTTGATTGATTGAGCAGGATTTCTCGAACAAGTTTATTTAGTGCTATTATGACTATCTTACTACTGAAGCAGTGATTATGCTGAAGAATGATCCAAAGATCTGCAGAAAACTTAGAGTGTTCGATCCGATGTGGCTGTTGAATCTGTCTGAAGTTGTATGAAGACTTTGCATTAGAATCAGATTCATTTCCAAGACCAGGATGCAGAACAAGTTGTGCGCTTTTAGAAGATGGTATGATATTGTGTTGCAAAGAATATCCATTCAGGATGTGACTGGTCGAAGCTCCCGGTTCTTGGAGCACGAAGATTTGCTGATTGGGTTGCTTGCAGGAGTTTTGTGGTTATCTAGCTAAGTCTAAGGGGGAGTCTGTTAGTTCACCCTACGTCGATGTCCCTAGCTTAGATATGTTATTAGGATCATTTATGTATGCTTCAGATGTTATCATGTAGCATTTATAGTGTTTAAGGGTATTTTGTGTATTAAAGAATAGCCCCATACGCCTGGCATCATAGGTGTATGAAGGTCATGCGCCTGGAACATCCCAGGCGTATGCCATTGGGCTATAAATACCCTCAACTTGTGTTTCATTTGTAACTTTTGCAATATTATAACAAGGCGTTGCCCATTTGTGCGTGTGATATTGTGTGTCTTCTTATCATTTTCATATCAATCTAACCTTTATCCAAACATCTATAACAACTAAACCGATCCGTTGATTCCGCCTTTAGATTGGCAACATGCGCGATAATCAAATCTTGTCACGATTCTACAAGTAATTTTTGACCAAAACAATACCAAAACTCACACAGGCTGAATTTGAGGTGTGACAAATCAACTTCTTTTATAAAACTAGTAATTAGACCCGTAAGTGTGGCGTCGCAAGTACATTTAAAACATTAAAAAGATTAATCCAAGCGTTATTTGATGCGTTAACCATATGAAAGCATGCATTTTGTGGTATCCTATTTAACTCAATAGCATTATGGTTAGATCAAAATGTAAGGTAATCAGCTGTAGGATCATAACGTATTTATATGTTTTCAAAAGTTAAGGGGTTGTAACATAAAGTAATAGTGTAGGGATTAAAACTATAGTTTTCAAAAGTTAAGGGGTTGTAAAGTAGGTGAAAAAGGGAGGGAACATTTTTGTAAATGTCACAGACTTTTAATGGAGGTGTAAAATGCAGTAATAGTATAAGGGTTAAAATTGCAATTTTTAAAAGTTAAGGGTTTATATGATGGGTGAAAAAGGAAGGGCTATTCATGGTCGGTGGGAAAAGAGCGTGCCATTTGTGTAAAATAGCACCGACTTAGTATAATAGTTTTCTAAGGTTTAATGCAACCATAACATGTTTTATTTATTTATTTATTATTTGTAGTTGATCTCTTAAATCATATAGTATATATATATATATAGGGTTAGGATCATGTGAGAACCTTAATGAGTTGTGAGAACTAGAGAACCATTGTGGACCTTAGATCTTCATGATCAAATGGTTGAGATCAAAAGTTGGGATTTTTGTCTTCACTTGATTATTAAGTATTTTTTTATTATCTTAAAGTACAATTAAGGGAATTTAAGTAAAAAGCCATGGGAGAGAAGATATAATATAATACTATGTTATTTTTTAATTAAAGTTTATTTTATTATTTTAATTAAAATAATATAATCTGATTTAATTTTTTTAAACTTTATTTTATTTTTTAATTAATTTAATTTTTTAAAACCAAAAATCAGATTTAACATTCTTTAGTATCACTTTTGTTTTTTAAAGTTTATTTTATTATTTTAATTAAAATAATTTACTTTTTTTCAAAAAAAAAATATTTAAAAAAACGTGCATTTTTTGTCATCTCCCCCTCGCTTTTACACTGGTGTAAAATTTACATCAGTGTTTTAGTTACATCTATAAAACATCCATCCATAAAATCTGTATGATTTACACTGGTGTAATTATTTACACCAGTGTAAATCTGCCATACACATAATTTTACAAAAAAACGATGAGGATGATTTACATTGGTGTAGTTATTTACACTAGTGTAAAAACCCAAAACAAACATATAACGAGGATCATTTACACTAGTGTAATTGTTTACACCAGTGTAAATCTACCATACACAACATACTACAACAAAAACACATAGTGTTAAAACCAAAAACAAACATCTTTACAATCGTATTACACCACGGTAAAAAAATGCCCCAATAATATCATTTTTGTGTATTACATCAAATGTAAAAACAAAAACAAAACATTTAAAAAAAATCATACTATACATTATTGTAAAGAAAAAAAACCCGCTGCTACATCTGCAAAAAACCAAAACAAACATATTATAATGATGATTTACACTGGTGTAATTATTTACACCAGTGTAATTACACTGGTGTAAAATCTACCATACACAACCTACTACACCAAAAAACGCTTAGTGTTAAACCAAAACAACCTACTACACCAAAACAAACATCTATACAAATCATATTACGCCAACGGTAAAAAAAATACCCCCAAAAATATCAACATGTGTGTTACGTCAAATGTAAAACAAAACCAAATAATAATAATAATAATAATTATTATTATTATTATTATTATAACAGAAAAAAATAATAATAATAACAAAAAAATAATAATAACAGAAAAAAATAATATTAATAACAAAAAATAATAATAACAGAAAAAATAATAATAATAACAAAAAAATAAAAAAAATAATAACAGAACTAATAATAATAATAATAAAAATAATAACAGAAAATAATAATAATAATAATAACAGATAAAAAATAATATAATAATAATAATAACCGAAAAAATAATAAAAATAATAATAATAATAGAAAAAAATAATAATAATAATAACAAAAAAATAATAATAACCGAAAAAAAAACAAACCTCCCGTCGTGTCACCGTCGTCCTCCGTCGTCTTCCTCCTTCTGCCGCTCGTCGTCTTCCTCCGTCTCCCACCCCCAACACCCCCACCGGCGATCAAAACCCCAAAAACAAACCCCCACCTACAACCTAGATGCTTCAAAAATAATAATAATAATAATAACAACCTCCGGCGAACCACCCTCTCCCCTCAACCACCGGCGAGCCACCACTGCAGATCCACCACCCTCTGCCCTCAAACACCGGCGAACCACCCCCAAAAACAACCTCAGCCACCACCACCGTCTCCCACCGTCGTCTCGCTGCCATTCGTCTTCAACCCGTCCTCAGCCCCGTCGCCACCACCACCTTCATCTTCAAACCTTTCAGATCTATGTGTTTTTTAGAGAGAGGTAGAGAGAGAACGAGAGTTAGAGAGAGGGGTAGAGAGAGAGTGAGCTGGTGTGTGTGAGAGAGAGGGTGTGAGAGATTATGATATTTAAAAAGAGAGAGAGAGAGAGTTGATCTGATGTATATGGGTGGGGGTGGGGTGAGGGTGGGGTGTTATTACTAAACTATCCCTAATTTTTGTGGGCAAAAGACTTAATTGCCCTTAATTTAAAAAATACAAAAAACTATAAAGCTGGTGAGGTGTCACTCTCTTAATGGTCCAATGTAGTTCTCTAGTTCTCACAACTGGAGGGAGTTCTCACATGATCCGGATCCTATATATATATATATATATATATATATATATATATATATATAGATATATATATAGATATATTTTTATTATATCGTTTTGAGAAAATAGAAGGCTACACTTAAACCTTTTTCATAACAAAAATTCAAAATATTGAGAAATTAAGAATTGATGACGTAAACAGTTGAGAATACGATGGTCATCAAATATAATGTCACAAAGAATGGAAGAAAAGGAAAGGGTAAAACCAAACTTGGTAAAACCGCGTTCATTGAGTTTTGCGAGTTGTGCCCCCACAGTATTGATGATTTGTGTCTCCTTTTTATTATGTATTCGTATCTCATATGTTCTAAATGAAACTATGAAACCAAGTTCCTCTTAGATAACCTTGTTGAGATCGACTCGTTTAAAGCACGAATGAACAAATTATAAACAAGATCAAGCCCAACCTTTAATTAATAAATCCTGGTCGGCTTGCAATTGTAAACAAGCTCACTAGTTATATATATTTTGTTTATTATATAACATTATATACAAAACAACTAAATAATATATATACATAAAGATTATAATTATACAGTTATACGAAAATAACTGAAATTGTATATAAATCATTTAAAAAATAATAAATGATTGGAGCTCGAATCTGAAAAACTATGCACGAGCTGAGCTCGAGTATTGAAAATAGAACTCAAGACGAGATAAGCTTGAGCTTTAATAAGTTAAACTAGCCGAGTATGGGCTCGACCAAGTCGTTTGTATTCTAAAATCTAATACATTGAATTTTCATAGATGTTAACAAGAGCAGCGCCCAAACGTAATTGACGAAGTCGTAATGCCCACGGCGTTTACAAAAAGAAAGAATTCTTCTTTCATGTACAACTGGTACTTGCAAAATGATTTGACTTTCAAGAAGTCTCATTAATTGCAAAAGACAAATACCACCTTTTTTCAAAGATCGTAGTATATATGTGACAATATGAGTGTGAACTAAATCCATTTCTATACATGACCGAAGTTCAAACATGGTGAGCTCAAACACATCTCATCATAGATCAACCACTTTGCCATCTAAGTTTAACCCATCTTTTCTTCAAATCCAAATCAACCTCAACAAGCTCAAAACACTTTCACCTTTCCAATCATCCACATGTATTAATAGGGGATTAGTGTGTTTAATTGACTTGTATATGTTAGTTGATCAACTTATTGGATCGTCTCATACACAAAAAGTTAAACTTCAAATTAGAAACAAAGCCCTCATTGAAGATGCGCTTGTTGGGTCAACTTGGTTGATGGATTTGTATAGCAACCTCGTGGAGTTGCTTGCTCAAATGAAGGAAAATGTACGTGTCCTTCAATCTGCGTTGCGAAGAAAAGGTGTAGGCGATGGCCACCTTTTGGATTACTTTTTGTCAAGAAAGAAAGCAAAGAAAAATATCGTCGGGTGCCTTGGATCGTTAGAACAGTTGGAAGCGGAAATTGGTTCGAATACTGTGACCGGTGAAGATGTTCATTTGTCGAGAGTGATTCAAGTTTTAAGAGAAATAGTCATTGCTACCATCTCCATGTTCCGCTATGTGTTATTAATTTTGTTAGGCAAACCAAAAGTTGATAAGGGGTTTTCGTTGATCACAAAGTTGACCCCAATAGGTAAACCAAGTTATCACAAAAGTCACGAGATTGTTAGCGACACCGATGTCATAGATCTCACACTTTGTTCTTTATGGAAAGATATTAACAAGAACGAGTGTAAGACCGTTGAAGTACAAATGGTGATGGAGAGATTACATAAACTCGATCATCAAATCGAAGGTTATGAGGTTGGGTTAGATACTCTTTTCAGGAAACTTATTCAAACCCGAGTCTCACTTCTTAACATTCTAGCAAACTAGAAGCAAATATATAATCATACACTTTGATTTTGGTTTTTCTTTTAAGCTTTGTAGTGTAAATGTGATGTATTTATGCTAAAAAAATCTTTGAATTAAGGTTAACTTAATTAGTGTTTTTCATTAAACAACTGTAGTAAATTCATGTATTTCCTCCATTTAACCACAACTCTTGGACATAGTCTTAACTTATCGTTGAAATCAGGGGCGTAGCCAAGTATAACCCAAGGTGTGCGGCCGCACACCTTGAAAAAAAAATTAGTGTATTTTATAGGTGACAATCCTGATCGCGCCCCTTAAAAGTTTGGAAAAAACCTCCGGTCGCACCCAAAACCCTCCGATCGCACCCTTTGAAAGACAATCCTGAATCCGCCACTGGTTGAAATGACGTTATAAAAGTAATTTGAACTTCAATAACATCGGTGAACCATAAATGACAATTGGACACTTGTGAATTCAGTCTTCACTTATAGCAGGCTGTCACATGGTGGCATTTCTAATCAATCAACAACCCCAACGGCCGCATTTATGTTCTTATGTTACAAGAGGATATTAATTATTTTATTTATATTTGTTTAAAGGCAAATTTACGTGAAAAAAAATTAGACCAAAACTGATTTTGTTTGTGAAGAGATATGATCCAGGATTCCTGTTGGCCCGGATAAAACTCATATCACCATTATAATCGCGACAACTAGCAAGGCAACTATCCGGACACTCCAATAAAAGAGACAAAATGATGATGAGGAAAGCGATAAATGTGTGGCCAATCCAATTCAAGGAAATCTTGTGTTCATGATGTCTACTACTAGAAAAGTAGAAAAGTGGCTCTTTTGTTATAAAAAAATTTTCTTTAAAAAAAAATACGTCACAATTTTGATAAAATTGCTACTCATTTGTAACGACAAAAAAAACCTTATTTATAGACAATTGTTGCACAATAACGACAAATACTTAGAAAATTGCATAGGAAGGCATTGCAAATTGCCCACATCGTATTTTCGTAGGAAATAGATTGAAAATTGCGTAGTAAATGTGTAGTAATTGATTTTCGACGAGGGTTTTTCTAACATCAAGGTTTCATTGCAACTGCCTAGCAAATGCAAATTTGTGACGCATTTTCAACACAACCTTGATGTTAGAAAAACCCTCGTCGGAAATCAATTACTACAGATTTACTAGTAATTTTCAACGTACTTCCTAGAAAAATATAGTAGGGGAAATTTGTGATGTATTTCCATGCCATTTCCTACATGAGTAACAATTTTGCTAGCAAATCCCCTATTATTTCCTCTCTACATGAGTTTCATACCTCCATATCTCCCTAGATCAGCGTCTACGGTAGCCGAAGCAAACGAGCTGGCTCTAGCCCCTTAGATAACGACCAGTAAAGGAGGACGAGGACCACTCAAAAGAAAACGGAAACTAACTCTCATGTCATTTCACCGTAAACCGTCTCCCCAAACTCGAACGGATCTTTTCACTTTGTAACGGAACAAACTTGTCAACAACATAAGCAGGTTCCTAGAAGACTCACATCAAAGGTTAGTCCGTAGATGTGGTTCATGCAGGAACAAGAAGCCCTGATGAAGGTGATTTGCTGAATGTGATCTGAAAATAAACTAACCTAAATACCTAGTAATGAAAACTAGAGCCAACTAACCTAGATCACGAGACAAGCAAGTGTACCTATCATAGTAGTATAACCTAAGTAAGTCCGAATATAGAACCCACATGACACAACTTGAAAACAAAATAAGACACACCTAGAACTAGAGTTTGCTAGATCTCTTCCTGGTCTCACCAACTCCTCTAAAAGAATCCTAAGAAATATAAGCTCAATGGTTATCTAGCTCAGATCACCTCTCGGTCTCACCTCACTAAGAATGCTAATTAAGGTACTGTATGACTTGATCACCTTACGATCTCTCTAATCACAATACACCCGAAGATCTATAGCAGTAATCTAGACTTGGAATTGCAAGAAACTAAATACAACTAGGATAGGTTCACCTTCGGGTCTCACCCAAAACCTAACACCTAAAGCTCTAGACAACTGAACATTCCATCACCTCAAAGTCTCAAGAATGGAAGAAAATCTATGTCCTCTGGACTCTCTAATCAAGTTCCTATGAAATTCATGCACCAAACCATAAACAAAGTTACAAGCACCAAGCCGGTAACTTTAATAAGCATCCAAACATGAAAGAAATTCACCAAGACGCTTATGGAACTATAAAAGATAATAAATCAGATCTAAATATGCAAAAACAACAACATCAACCATTTTTTTCCCAAAATATTAACCATTCAAAATATCTAAAATCCAAGAAATATAAAGTTAACATGCAATCATCATACAACCTAGGTAACTACTAAAGTTTTAACTACTCATAGTACAAGAATAACACATAAATATTTGTTCAAAAGATAGACAAAACATGGTATCAAAGTATTCAAAACATAAAGTCTTAAAACTAGATAAATTGCAACAGTACTGATTACCGAGAAGATTAACATGGACCATTGTATGACACCCTAGGCAAATCCCACATCGGCCGTGGCCAGGAGAGATCATTGGTTCATAAGTAATTCAAAGCCTCTTAAATCACCAACGCGTTTTGGGCTTAATGATGAGAGGAGAACTCCACAGTTAAGCGTGCTCATATGGGAGTAGTACTAGGATGGGTGACCTCCTGGGAAGTCTCCACCATGCCAACCAAAAACAAAGCCGTGAGTTCCTGGATGGGCAACCCATCGGGGGCAAAGCGGACAATATTGGTGGTGAGAGAGGCCGGATGTTACAAAAGATAGACGAAACATGGTATCAAAGTATTCAAAACATAAAGTCTTAAAACTAGATAAATAGTACATGTAATCCTTCAATCCTACCCTCTTCAATGATTCCAGAACTTCATCCGCTTCAATTAAGATGTAATAGTTGCAAAACAGCTGCTAGAAGTCGTTGTTTTGAGACTAGGGTCGCCAGTTTGTTTATATAGAGGGATGTAGTAGGTTAATAACCAATGGTAGTCGTCTTTAAGCTTCGCGTTTTCTGCCTCCAAATTAACGACATCCTCATGCAGACTTTTCCACTCGTCAATAGCCGAGTTAGTATTCACTTCCAACTTCACAATCTTGTCATTTGCCTCAATGATCTCTCCATCCTTGCTTGTGTTATACGCGTCAGTAGATACATGTTAATCACAATAAGACCCGTTTTTTCTGGTTTTAATCTTCAATTTTCATATGAAAGTATATCATAACAAATAAAAAAACTTTTTAAATCATCCAATGAATTAGAAAAACAAAAGAGATACAGAGGAATGAGTTGTTAAAACCTACTATACAGATTCATAAGAAAATACAAGAAATCATGATCATCTGTGTGTATACATATATATATATATACATATATATATATATAGAGGAGGGTTATCATACATATATATATATAGAGAGAGAGGAGGGTTATCTTGAGAACGTTAAATATCGCGAGAACCGTGAGAACAAATGAGAAAACCAATCAAAATCATTTTTTTCGATACAAACCTAATTATAATTAAAATATAACATTAAAAACGAATTTTCTTTCCAAATAAGTCATCTTTTCTTGTAAAAACACTCAAAAATTATCTTTTTACACATGTGTAAATGAAACAGTTTACACATGTACAAACAGTAAATTTACATATGTGTAAAGACAATTTATTTTCGTATACGTTTAAATTTTTATGCGTAAATTGTGTTTTTGATATTGTATTTGAATAATAAAGACAAATGTAAAAAGAAATTTTGAATTTGAGTGGTTTTAGATAGCGTTCTCCCGGTTCGCATGACATATATGTGTTCTCCAATTAACTTTCCCCTATATATATAGTGGAGAGTTCAAATGAGAAGAACTTTCTTGTAGGAAGAAAAAGAAGAATTTTAAACCAATAGGAATCCTTCATTTCAATACATGTATTGAATGTTAAATAAATGCTTAATTTATTGTAACCGCGATAAACTAGTTAAATAAATGAAACTAATAATTGCTTTTCAAAATATATATTTTCAAACCAAGCCTAATTTGAAGTGAAGGATAATTTCAATAAATGTAGGATAAACGTATGATAGTTTCGACATATGTAGGATTAATTTTTGATATGTGTAGGAAAAACCATGTGTAACAAAAATATATGATTTGTCAAAACAATTAGATTCAAGCACCAACCGGAACACTGCAACACATGTGTAACAAAAATATATGATTTGTCAAAACATTTGAATTGTGAAACACAAAGCAAACATTAAACTTTCACGAACTTTGTTTAAACCATTTCAAAACTCACGAACCTACCCAGGAAGAAATAAATATAGAATTTTTCATTAAAAAGGGCAAATCAAAACGCAACCTCGTGATAATCTTAGCACGAGAGTGATGATGAAATCGCTGAAGCATAAACCTCGAGAAATTTAAGGTAACAATTGGAGGTAACTGAGAGCTCAGTGGTACTTGAACATCCATCATCCCTCTGCCAAAATCGGTGGTTGATGATGAACCGAAGTCCTCTCTCTATTTCCCCTTAAGTTGTGATCATAAGGGTTTTTATTTCCTCTATCTTCCTCGCATATCCCTGCTTGCATGACTTTTATTTATGGATATAAAGTTTGTACTAATTCTTTAACCACTTGTATGATGGTATTACTATACCTCACAAGTTCTCTTTTGATACACATAATTGTTTGATAAACTTGAAAACAAATTAATAAGAATACTAACCAAAAATTCTAAATATTCTAGCCATTAATTAAATTCTTTTGAACCACCCCTTTAACTTTTACTTATTTCAAAAAGGGCATTTTTCAAGAGTGATGGATGACTAACAATTTCACCTTTAATCGTGATATCATCCATGTTTCTCTTGCTAGCTATTTTCCCAATTGAATCGCGTTGTTCATATTCATTTTTGCCTTCTACTCTTTCTTTGTTCATTCTTTACTTTTCTTGTGTTTCCTTTTTGTTGTGTGCCTTATTTCTTGTATTCCCTTTTGCCTCTTTTTTCTTGGTATCTAGCTTTTAGCTTGCTTTTATTGTTGTTCCTACCAATTACTTGCTCCGTTCTGGTTTCTAGTCAACCTGCAATATGTTTGATTATTTTTGTGACACCCGGCAAACTCAGGTTAGTAACATTGACTAAATTAGTAAGTCTACCTTAGCGAGTCATACATATTACGTACTTAACTGGATCAGTCGAGTCGTTACGATGATTATAGGGAATCATCGGGGGTCGTTACGATGATCCGCGGGATCATCGGGAGTCGGTCCATAACCATGTGTACAAGGATTGGTGATTCGTGGAATCACCGGGTTTAACGCACACATGCAAGTCTCGAGTCCCGGGAATTGGTGAACGGATGTAAACGTGTTAGTTATCGTGCATTATGTGTTTATAATCATTATATGACTTGTCGGTATGTTAATACGTGTTTATATGTGTTAAAATAGTGTTTAACGCGCCGAAAACCCAACTTGGAATGCTACAGGCGATTAGGAACCAGAGGATTGCCTAATCGCCTGACTATAGGCGATTGGGGAAGGTTTGGGGGCGATTGGAGCCCCTAATCGCCTATAGACAGGCGATTAGGACTCCTAATCGCCTGAACACTGCTCTTAATCGCCTGATCTGCTGTGCACGAGTCAAAACACCTATAAATACAACCCTTGACTCCCCGAACACCCTTAGTGCAACCCTAACAGATCCTAAGCCACCCACACACCTCAAAACACTTCTGGAACTTGTTTTGCTTCAAAAATCACCATTTCCAAGCTAACACACCTTTCTTTGATAAAATCCAAGGTGTGTTCTTCATCCCTAACCTTTGTAATGTTGTTGTTTTGGTTCCCCAAAAGTCCAGATCTTGTTTTGCTAAGTATGTGTCTTTAAAAACCTTTGAAAAGAGTTCTAAAACAAGTCTACACCATAATACTTGCTACATGTGAAGTTTACATGCATGTGATGATCTTTTTGGTGATTATAACATGAATGTTTCTATGAAATTGATGTACTTCTGATATGTAGGAGTTATTAGGATGATTATCTAAAAGTTTGAGCTATTATTTTTGTGTTTTGATGATAATATGTATTTTGACCCATTTGTATGATTCTTAAAGATCTAGGATGTTATGATATGATTTAATGATTGATTGTTGTTAGGATTTACATTAGAAAGGTATTATAACAGAGAAATACTAATTTGCAAGATTGTAAGTGATGAAATCTGATTTGTTGCCATTTAAGGAAAGATATGCTTATTTAATGAAACTTGGTACTTTGCCATTTTTGGAAATAATTGCACAAAGGGTGTTAGACCAGTGATAAATTGGGGGGTTTTTGCTTGGAATGGGTTGGCTAATGGTTTAGGTTTGATATTGGGTGTTTTTACATGTTTCAGATCTGGTTTGGAGGGTTAAACACGCGAAAATGCGTTGCGCAGCTGCAGCAGGCGATTAGGAATCCTAATCGCCTGATGCAGGGGGCGATTAGGGTAAATGCTTACCCATGAGGGCGATTAGGCCCCTAATCGCCTGTTGACTATTCCCAATCACCAGTTGACTTTTCCTAATTGCATGATAAATTTCTAATCACGTGTGCTGCTGTTGTAAGCGTATTTTGACATCCCGAAGCATGATTTGACACCTAGGAACATGGTAGGAATCCCGTGACATGCCTTATGACTTGTTAATACGTGTTCGGACTCATTTGTACTTTAATTGGGCGTGATGCTAGACTAGGTGAACTCTTGCGCGTGCTAAGTGTTTAACTACATATGTTGCATGATATCTTGCACTTAGCTAACACATGGAATGTCGGGTCACCAATGGGATGTCGAGTCTTGTCTGGCACGGTCGGTTTAACAGTCAAAGGTGTTTTCAAACGTTTATGGTTATGGTCTGGACATTCGGGGACTAGTTAACCTGCGGGTTATTAGTCCGGATACTTATACACGTCTTATGATAGGTCGCCGCTATTTAAGGCTATCATAGCATAATTACTTAACTATTTTCAAGTAATGCAATCTAAGGTGAGTGTCACAGCCCCACTTTTACTGTTTTGCCTTCAGTGGAGAAACATGCTACTTACTTACTTATTAAAGGTCATGTTATACTATGGTTACTTTATGTTACTATACGGCTTTTTCGGAAAGTCCCAGGGGGAAACCATGAATGTGCGGGGATGCACAACGAGGGAAATGTGGATAGATCTATTGGGCCTCACAAACCCCACCCGACGGCGGGGATGCTGGGCGGGTGCATATTGTCTCTAACTATCGGGTTACCGAGGCATCGGTAACCCAGTCAGTCTGGGCTGGATTTAACTTTTTGTACATGTTTAGTAATGGGTTCCCAACCGTAGTAGTAAAAACTCTTAACGTCTAGCTAACGTTCTTATAATCAAGTAGTAACGGATATGATCTTTACAAACTTATAACAACTCTTTTATGAAAGAAAACCTGTGAACTCACCAGCATTATATGTTGACATTTTTGGCATGTTTTCTCAGGTCGCTAAGGTAGCAGTTAATGGACTAGGCGCACGGAGTCTCGCACAGCGTCTAAAATTTTGAAACATATTAAACAATGTTTTGTAAACTATAATATGTCTTTTGGTTGTAAACAAGAAATGCTTCCGCTGCTGGTTTACGGCTCAAAGCATGATATTTTGGTTTTAATATATATATGAATGCATGTTTGTTGACTGTTTATTGTGATCGTTGACTGAGATCCTGGTGTGTCACGCGCCTCGCGGTAAAACCCCGCACGTGGAATTTGAGGGTGTGACAATTTTTTATTGGTAACTTACTTTTGGACTTGCCGATCTTGCTTACTTTTTTTGCTTAACACGTTGAACTTCTTGATTCACTTTATTACTAATCGTGCAAAACTTGTTGTGTACTTATTATTGGGTTAATCTTGATGGTTCAGGTTGTTTACGAGTCGTGAGTCACGAGTCTAGTTTTGGGTCAATGAGTGATGGTTATGGATTATCTTACTTGGTCTTGGTTGACGAGAAAAGTAGGGGCTGCATATCTAAATAATAATGAAGTTGTTGAGGTTTGACCGAGATTTGATGAAGGTTTACGTTGGGTAAATGAGTCAAGCTTAGTACCGGGTCTTTTGGAGGAAAAATAGTTTTATTATTGTTTTATAATGTTCCCATGTACATGTTATATGCTATAAATAGCTTTTGTAGTTTAGTGAATAAAGTGTATGCAAGCTTTTCTTCAATTCTCTTTTGCATATTTGCTTTCTATTCACATTCATTTGTGAGTTTTGTATGTATAGTGTGTTTTGATCTTAACCTGAATCCAACATTTGGTTTCAGAGCGGGTTAAGCCGGTGTTGGACGGTTTGAAAGTCGTGTACGGAGAAGAGGGTAGCAGTCCCTGTAAACTATAGTGCTGAGAAAAGAGTGAAAGAAAGCAATGGATAATCAGAAGATAGAGAGAACGAGACATCAACAGGTTCTGTGTGAACCTAGAAGATGAAGAGAGAAGAATAGGTTCTGTGTGAGCCGAATACGGTTCTGAGTGAGCCATGTGGAGACAAGATCAAAATGCTAATCTATGTGATACGATGTGATAGGGTCTGTGTGGTCCAGATTAAAATCGACCTGTGTGATCAAGCGAAGAAAAGCCTGTGAGTGGCCGCATCAATTTCTGCTCAAGTGGTGTGTGGTTTAAAGAAAATCAAGGAGCAGTTGTTTGCGACCCATCTGTGTGAATCCGATTGAAAACCCAGTGGTGATCTGTGTGATTAGTAAGATTTATGTGTAAGCAGTGTGAAAATTCGGTGTGAATCGATTTACAAGAAGAGATCAAGAAAAGACAAGTTATGCGTAAACCGTACAAGGTTTTTCTGTGTGAAACCGAGCAGAACCTAATCTGCGTGATTGGGAAGGCGTGTTGCAACCATGGCGAACAAGATCTATGTGATCTGCTGTGTTTGGGCTGTATGTGTGTTTTTTTAGTGTTAAAGAAACAAATGAGACGAAGGGGAATCTAAGCTAGAAAAGGGTTCATTGTGAACTGGTGTTTGGTTCAAGAGTTGGAGTATAACAAGATTAAAGAGCCTTGGCTGGACACGTGACTTTAATTTATGGGTTCCATTTAAAAAAAAAAGGGAACATGAGTGCTACTATGTGCTTGAAGGAAAAGAAAACAAAGAAGAACATCGGTTAGTGAGTTAAGATTATGTGTCAGTTAAAGTTTATGGTTTTAAGTTGGTGAAAGATAGTAAACAAAAGTTCTGGATCGACCGTTTCGTTTTGGTTTCGAACTACGACTGTGACAACCGGCAAATTTCATATAACGTCTAACGTAATCTTAATCATGCTTTCAGATTAATTAATCTGGTTTAAGGTTAATTTGGATTAATTGAGCCGTTATGAACCCTACGATGTCTTTCTTGAAGTTCGTGGACCCCTGAAGTCTTTAAAGAGAAACTTCGTGTATTAAATGTTAACGAACTGACTTTAGTAAAAATTTGTCAAAGTGGACTAACATAAGGCTAATATATGTAAATGCAAGACGTACTTACTATTGATGCGATAGGATATGAAATCGGCTTGAAAAACGGCAAAAACGCAATGTTTTGGAAACGCGAAAAGTAACTGATGCGAGAATCGGACATCAAAATGCCTGGTTTTAACAGTTATCGAACTCTCGGAATAATTATTTATTGTCATTCATTAAGTTCGATAGTTATCAGATCGACAAATTGGATGAAACCGTGACCGATTCAAATAACGTGATTTTAACGCGCGTATCGAACACACGCATAACACACCAAAAAGCGATCAAAACCGACTAATTTTTGTATCTAAGTATCGAACCAAAATAAAAATCGAAGCGTTTTACGTTATAACGGGTTCGAATACGAAGTCCCACCTACCCACAAGGAAAGCCTAAGTATATAAAGGTACTCTAACCCTCTTTTCTTCATTCCTGCAGCCGCAACCCCCCCCCCCCACCCCCATGAAAACCCTTACTCTCTTTCTCTCTCTTTACTCTCTCTCCCTACAATCTCTCTCTCCCTCCTGTTATGCCCGGATGTGGCCACCGGAGTTATGGCCATGGTTGCAGACGAGTATGGTGAGGAGGATCGGTCAAACAGAGGTAAGTGGGGGTGGTTGTGGTCAGGTTTGGAGGTGATTCTGGTAGGTGGTGGGCTTCGGTGGTAGGGGTGGAACAACAGCCGGATTATGGTGACCTGGTCGGGTCATGGTGGGTGTGGTAGTCCGACTGTCGGTGGGGGTGGTTTCGAGGTTAAAGACAGTTGAATGATGGTGGAGACGCCATCCCGTGACCCCAAAAACACGAGCAAAAGAGTAGCGATAGTGGCGCCAGGGTTGTTTAGACCCGAAAACGAGCATATCGGGTTTGGTTGTAGCTGAGGGAGTTCGATGGTGGTGGGGGTGTAGGATTTGATTTTGGGAAATTTGTAGACAAATTGTATTGTCTGGTTTGTACAAAAACAGAGGAAACTCTGCCCAAATTTTTAGAAAATCTGAAGCGCAACGAATGTGATATTGTTGTGCGTTTTATAAATGATTTTCCATCATATGTGTTTGACAAAGGTGATTTTACACAAACTGGCGACGTTTTTGACAAAGATTATTTATAAAAATAACAATCAATCCCGGACAGTATTTCAAAACAAGAATATGGTTTTTACCGAGTGTCAAATATTGATGAGACTTCAAAGGATTTTGGTAACTAAATAATGTGTATTGTTTGGATTCAAAAATTATATAAACGTTCGACTTTACTTGAAAACCTTTAAAGCTAAACGGATTTGGGAAGAGACGTAACAGTTGCTATTACATTTATCCAATTTACGAGACGAGCTACGGCTCGAGATATGTATTTCCTCAAAGTGTATTTTTCTTAAAATAAGTGTACAAGACAAATACATTTATCCAATTTACGAGACGAGCTACGGCTCGAGATGAGTTATACGTTGCGTGGTAAAAGTCCAATATGGTAACACACGAATAGTAACAGGTGCGCAACTTGGGTACTATGTCGTATGTTAACACATGCATTAATTTAAGTCACGATCGGCTCGTCGAGTTAAAACACTTTAGGACTCGGGTTTGTACACCCGAGTCTAGATAGTTAGATAAACTATCTTTAAACCAGAAAATAAACTAGACTTATATGTGATAGACTGTTAAGGTATCATTTGTTGGTATTTAGGGCATGAGGAAGTCGGTCAAAGCTTTGAGCTTTGTTTGCTAGCTAAGCAGGGAAATTAAGGTGAGTTTCAGGCCCCTTTTTACTATTTTTGTTTTGGGGGAAAGATATGTTTTGTCAAATGTTTTTGCATGTCAAAATGTTTTTAAATGTTAAAACGTGATAAGTGGCATGATGAGTACTTTGGTTTGTTGTTTTTACACCACTTGGGGTGAGTCCTCGCTACTATAACCATTTACTCGTGTGTTGTGTGTGTTGAAATCGAGAACCGAAGGCATATTTGGATAGTAGTATTGGTGCCTAACAAGGACCACCCCTAATCGATAGCGTCGATTATGCAACCGTGTATGTCAAGGGTGCACGTATTATGAACTAAGTTGTTATTTTCCGAAGAACAACTACTGCTCACGGGGCATTAATAGTCTTGGTTTGGTTATGGGCTCAAGGGGTTGCTCGTCATAGTTTGTAGGAGTTAGCTACTCTTTACAAAGGTCATTACTAGTGTTTGTTCCGCACATGTTGTTAATGTTAAAAAGTTGTTGTTATGGAACTAAAACCTGTGAACTCACCAATATTTTATATATTGACATCTTTTTAAACATATATTTCAGGTAACTAAGTGCTAACTAGATATGCGGCTAGTGCGGTGAAATATGGGATGTTGGACACTTGTCGGGGGTTTCATCTATAGTTACCAACGGGTTGGTGATATACGTTAATTTATACATATAAATGCCCCAAATTAACTCCCATTTATATATGTTTTTGGCCTTATAACTGATGAATTGGTACTTATTTGGTATCTTTATGATTACAGGTCTTAAACGGTGTCCATGAAGCAAACCGGGTAAAAAACGGACAGTTTCTGCACATTCTGCACATTCTGCACAATCTGCAGATGTTGGCACCCCCGTGCGCCCTGGTGGCACCCCCGTGCAGGCATACTTGCACTCCCAGGCGCACCCCCGTGCACCATCCCGTGCAAGCATACTGCACTCCCAGGTGCACTCCCATGCACCAGCCCGTGCACCAGATTGGCACTCCCAGGTGCACCCCCGTGCACCTGCCCGTGCCAGATCTGACAGTTCTATAAAACAGAGCAGAACGTCATTTTTAGGGTATTGGGTGATATTTGGGCGATTTTGGGCGATTTTGGGGCGATTTTCTGGGCATGTAAGCTGCTGTGAAGCCGATTAACAAGCTTGGGAAGCAATCCAAGTCCATTACCATCATCCAATCCATCATAACCTTGCTTGTTTATGGTTTGATTCTTGACCTAATATTATATCAAATCTGATTTTGAAGCTTTGTTATGTTGTTTAGCTTAATATTTGTAACCTACGGGTAAAAACAATAGTATTTAGTAGTTTAAACAACCTTTGTATGTTAATTGTATTTTGTATGAATTTGGCGTTTTTCATGTTTGAATCTTGATGATCATAGCGCAACCTTGTTTCATTGTTGTTAGATTTGTAGTTGTGTTTGAATGACTTTGATGATTGTCGAATGTGTTAGGCGGATTACTTGTTGAAGAAACCGTCCGTTTAATCATCCGGTAGTAGACTAGTTAACTTGTTAATAAAGTTTACACCATGAAACTGTAACCGGGTATTGGTTTGGTTAAAGTCACTCGGATAATGATTATAAATGTTTACCGGCACGTAAAAGAGTCTAAAAAGCTTAATGGTGTTGTTACTAATCTTTGACACGGTTAATGATCTTTGTTAGTTATTTTGGTGAAAATGGCGATCTTAGTAGATTTGTGTTCAAAGTTGGTAAAATGGAATAGGTTGTGAAATGCTCTACTTTATGCTAGTCTAGGTGGTCGTATTGTGTATTCGATATTGCTTTCCTTAACTAGTGCGGTTGAGGACTCCCGAAAGGTGATACTAACCTATCTTTAAAGATTCTCATGAGATCATATCAGCTGCGCGCTAATGAACAACTTGAAGTGGTTAACGTGTGTATTCGTGTTAGCTTTCTGTATAGTTGTCATGTTAGGATGCCCAAGAGGGAAACTAACTGTCGGAAAATGGGAATGTTGATCACGCCTTTATTTCTTATTATATGTAGATGACATGCTAGGATTGGCGTATTATAATTTATATATCTATTTTTCTATTTGGAGTCTTATATATATATATTTGCTATGCTTAGTTTAAATTATATTAAATTAGTTAAAACAAACATTCACTATCTTTTCTTACCGGTAAATCAGTGACAACGGTTCAGTACAATCGCTCCGCGCGCGTCCATGGATCGATACTTGGTTCTTATCTATGCTTTACTACATATGTGACAGGGTGCGCTTGCCCTTTAATGTGTGTTCTAATGTTAAGATTAAAATCATTTTTATAAATTTAAAACCCTATTTGCGCGAGTGTACATATTTATATGTATGCTCAGAGCACACCAAGTTTTTGGCGCCGTTGCCGGGGATGCGACGAGCTTTAGGAACGACCCGAGTTACTCCTTTATCGGTGTACATGCTTGTGAATATATGTCTATACTTATTTATTTGATTCATTCATTTGTTTATAGCAATCTTTATTTGTTTGTTTGTTTGTTTATATACTTCTTTTTATTCTTTATTTGATTATTTGTTTGTTGATATATTGGATTGATTATTTATTGGTTCATAGGTTGCATATATATTTGTTGATTTACTTGTTAAATAGGATTGTTTTATTGATTATTTGTAAATTTGAATGTTAATATATTTATTTGATCGATTATTGTATTTATTTATTTGTGTATAAATTTGATTGATTCGGTTTATTTGTCCGAATTCGGACTAATTGTTAATTTGTAGATTTTTTGAATTAAATTCTTTATTTGTTGATTTTGTGTTCATATTTCTTTTCTTTATGTATAATTATAATTTTTATGTGTATATTGTTTTTGTGTATATATTTATGGAATTATGGGTGTGTTAAATCTAAATTCGATGGTTTGGGTGCTTTTGCAAATGGTTTGAGTTATGAAAAATTTGGAAAATTTCATCGATATAAAAGTGGTTTAATAAAAATAAATTTCTGTGAAAAATGCTTCATTGCGAGTCGCAAAGAAGTTGGGCTTATGGTTTCGCTTTATGCGAATTCCTAATTACCCCGGATTTTATCTTTTATTGTTCACGATACGCAAACAGGATCACCAGTGTCCTTCGCGTGAAATGAAAACCGATTTTGTATTGAAATACATTTAGGATCAGTTTTAAAACGGGTTGGACATCTAGTCCAGATGGGCTAGGTGCAAGTAGGCGGACAGTATGTACCCGGTTCGATCCGGCGGCACCTCGTTTCCAACCCACACATTTTTGTTTTGGTCCACTCGACTGTTCCGTCGCATCCATCATCATTATTCTCATCCATTATTTTCCATTATATTATTCTTCAGTGAAAAAGGTTGTTTCGCGCAAAGCAAAAAGACGGTCTTTATCTTGTTGCGACGCGCGAGCATCTTGAGTCCCTGTATGGTTGTATCTACTTGCGCCACGCGAGAAGCGGTCTATACTTCTTCGCGATGCGCAAGTGATTATGATTCCATTGAAATTTTTTTTTTTATTTTCATATATGTATATTTTCGTAATTTTATATTGGTTTTATAGTTCCTAGTATTGTAATTTTTGTATCATAGTGTATATCTTCTTAAGTTAGTTTAGTGTATAGTTTTAGTATTTTGATTTTGTATATTTATTTTATTTTTCTTAGATTGAGTCTGTAATTATTTTGTCTGTAATTATTTCGTACATTGCGTCAGTTTAAGTGTGGGGATGGCCGATGTCTGTTATTGCTCGATCAATCTTCTCGCCCGTACTCAATCTCCATTCGGGCGAAAGCGATCTTAAAGAAAATCTTTTATGAAAACGGCCATTCCTAGAAGTTTAAAGTCCAAGTTGGACTTAATTTGAAAGTCAAGAGGACTGTCTCGATCGAAAATTCAAAGGGTTTGACTTTCAAAGTCAACGGTCATCGCCTAAAAGTCTATATTGAAGGGCCGGTTGACCAAACCGTAGAGGAGATCGATCTCTACGCCCCACACGCCTCATAAAGTGTGGGGAAATGAGTCTAGCTAGCGACTCGTTAATAAATATAGCGAGGCGCGTATGGGCGCGCCAAATTGGGGTAGTAGGTAATTGTTTAGTTAGTTAGTTAAATTTTTAACTTAGTTTAAATTTTCTTAGCTTTAATGTCGTTTCGAGTTTTGTGCAGGTTCATACAGGTTTGATCGAAGCCGGAAGGAGCAATGAAGCGCATACAGTCGCCAAACAGGTTAAACTTAGCTAAAATGATGTTTTCGGACGAGTTGGAACAGCTGCGCGCGAAACTGCAGTTTGCAGCCTCAAAACTGCAAGTCTGCAGGTTTGGCACGGTCAAGCGCACGCCCGTGCAGCTGACCGTGCACAACCCAGTGCACTGGGGTGCACAAGGGAGTGCTAAAGGATGTGCACGGCCAGGAGCACGGCTGTGCACCTGACCGTGCGGGCCAAAAAAAAAAAAAAACCCAGCCCACCAATGGGCCCAATAAACATTTGCACACCCGGCTGCACCCTCATTCCACCTCTTTTTGGCTGAGAACATCATCTTTTGGTCTAGATTCTTCACTCCTCACTTGCTAATCCTTCAAGGTATGAATCTCCTTAGTATAAATTATTGTTTTCATTCTTTAAAGTATTAGGATTTCTTCATAATTGTTTAACTAATCCTTAAAACTTCTTGAATGTTTACAATAGTTAGTGTAGATTAGCATGTTATTCTTCTAATCTTTCAAGTTTTGGATATTTCTTCATAATGTTTAATTAAATCCGAAATTTGCAAAAAGATTAGTTGAATATCTAGTATAATATTAGAGTAGTTTTGTATAATAATTGTAATGTAGTATTAATCTTAGTTGTAATTAGGTTAGTTTAAGAAAATTTGGGGTTTTCTTCATAATAGTTCAAACAAGCCTCAAATTTCGGACTTTCTTCATAATTGTTCAAACAAGCCCTAAAATTTGGACGTTCTTTTGTGTCTTTGTTTTAAATTCAGTAATGATGAATGCTTGGAGTTTTATTTCAATGAGTTGTGTGTTTTGCAGCGCCTTTTAGCACTTTTGTAGGTACTAAGGAAAAGGAGTTCATGATACACACGAGCATTGAGGGCTGAGCAGACATGACAGTGTCCTTGGATAACCTGCAGTTTGCTTCGACACCAGGGGAGTTTCAGTTTCTCTTCTTTGCACTATAGTTTAGCTATTCATAAGGCTTTACTATTTTTTGGGTCACATTGAGGACAATGTGATGTTCAAGTGTGGGGAGGGTAACTATGTTAACTTTACTTAGCTTGCACTATAGTTTAGCTCTTCATAATGTTTTACTATTTTTTGAGTCACATTGAGGACAATGTGATATTCAAGTGTAGGGAGGGTTGTTAACAGTATTAGCTTTTCTTGTCCCAAGTTGTGAAAAAGAAAAACTCCCAGTTTTTAATTTTTGTGGCATAACACTTGAGAAAAAAAGCGGTGAATTCTTCATAATTTTTGTAAATTAATACGGTTGGTTGCGTTTATGAAGCGTTAGATTTGATAAAAGCGGACAAGCCAAATTTGAGAAGCATGGCAAACAAAAATGTGACTAGCATGTTAATTTTTACACTTGTACCCATTCCTTCCGTTACGTGAGCATTCTTTTTGAGCCTTTTATTGCTTTTTCGATACTTGCTCGCTATATGCGAAATATGAGTGCGCCGAATGGCTGATGTGATTTAGAACTTGTTATTAGCATACTTTTCGAGATCATATATGTGCAGATTTGCATGAAAGTGATTGAGGCATTTAGGATACCCTTTTGACTTAAGCCTTTTCTTTTCGTTTGATCTGTTTCCCGCACCCAAATGTTATCCACTAGTTAACCATGTTGAGCCTATATCCGTGTTTTTTCTTACTTAACCCACCATTTCACCACTAAACCAAATTTAGCCTTTTTCTTTTAAACATTTTGTGTTGGAACTCGGTTTAGGTTATTGTTTGACTCGTTTTATGTTATAGTTCATGTTCGGGTATTTAGTTCCCGTGTTTTGGTTTATTCTTGTATAGTTCTCAGTTGTATTCAGCATGTTATTAAAAAAAAAAAGAAGAAGAAAAAGAAAAAAGAGAGAGAGAAAAAGAAAAAAAAAAGAGAAAAAGAAAAAAAAAATTAGAAAAATAGTATACCCTAAAATAGGGTGAATTAGCAATGTTTGAGCAGTTTTCAGGGCTTGAAAGTTAGAATTTCATGGTTAGCTCGAATTAAATAAATTTCGCCTATGTTTGCGTGTGTTTTGTATAGTTTACGTTTGTATCTATTAGTTAGACATAACCGCCGAGTTTTAGCCGTTTTGTCACTTTAAATATCCATTCCATACCCTTTACCTTTTCCTATCATTACAACCCACAAGTCCTCTTGATTTATGCATTTCTATATATGAATTGGTAGAGATTAGATCTTTTAACAAGCATATGATATCGCACAAGTCATTGTCTAGGCATTGAGTGTTTACACATACACATTTCATATGTATGATCCACAAATAAGCCGAGTGTGTGTGAACATTGTGAGTGGTGTAAAGATATGCATGCTTAGTCGATTTGATGTTAACCATTGCTTTTGATTTCTATATTTCCAAGTGCTTGTCGGTTTGAAATCTTTGATGACGTCTTTTGACAAACCAGCTAGCCATCTGATTTATTAACTTTCCAGTTTGCTACTCGTGTTGCCATTGGGAGTGTTGAGTTTTCTATTGCTTAGGGACAAGCAATGTTTAAGTGTGGGGATGTTTGATATACGTTAATTTATACATATAAATGCCCCAAATTAACTCCCATTTATATATGTTTTTGGCCTTATAACTGATGAATTGGTACTTATTTGGTATCTTTATGATTACAGGTCTTAAACGGTGTCCATGAAGCAAACCGGATAAAAAACGGACAGTTTCTGCACATTCTGCACAATCTGCAGGTGTTGGCACCCCCGTGCGCCCTGGTGGCACCCCCGTGCAGGCATACTTGCACTCCCAGGCGCACCCCCGTGCACCAGCCCGTGCAAGCATACTGCACTCCCAGGTGCACTCCCATGCACCAGCCCGTGCACCAGATTGGCACTCCCAGGTGCACCCCCGTGCACCTGCCCGTGCCAGATCTGACAGTTCTATAAAACAGAGCAGAACGTCATTTTTAGGGTATTGGGTGATATTTGGGCGATTTTGGGGCGATTTTCTGGGCATGTAAGCTGCTGTGAAGCCGATTAACAAGCTTGGGAAGCAATCCAAGTACATTACCATCATCCAATCCATCATAACCTTGCTTGTTTATGGTTTGATTCTTGACCTAATATTATATCAAATCTGATTTTGAAGCTTTGTTATGTTGTTTAGCTTAATATTTGTAACCTACGGGTAAAAACAATAGTATTTAGTAGTTTAAACAACCTTTGTATGTTAATTTTATTTTGTATGAATTTGGCGTTTTTCATGTTTGAATCTTGATGATCATAGCGCAACCTTGTTTCATTGTTGTTAGATTTGTAGTTGTGTTTGAATGACTTTGATGATTGTCGAATGTGTTAGGCGGATTACTTGTTGAAGAAACCGTCCGTTTAATCATCCGGTAGTAGACTAGTTAACTTGTTAATAAAGTTTACACCATGAAACTGTAACCGGGTATTGGTTTGGTTAAAGTCACTCGGATAATGATTATAAATGTTTACCGGCACGTAAAAGAGTCTAAAAAGCTTAATGGTGTTGTTACTAATCTTTGACACGGTTAATGATCTTTGTTAGTTATTTTGGTGAAAATGGCGATCTTAGTAGATTTGTGTTCAAAGTTGGTAAAATGGAATAGGTTGTGAAATGCTCTACTTTATGCTAGTCTAGGTGGTCGTATTGTGTATTCGATATTGCTTTCCTTAACTAGTGCGGTTGAGGACTCCCGAAAGGTGATACTAACCTATCTTTAAAGATTCTCATGAGATCATATCAGCTGCGCGCTAATGAACAACTTGAAGTGGTTAACGTGTGTATTCGTGTTAGCTTTCTGTATAGTTGTCATGTTAGGATGCCCGAGAGGGAAACTAACTGTCGGAAAATGGGAATGTTGATCACGCCTTTATTTCTTATTATATGTAGATGACATGCTAGGATTGGCGTATTATAATTTATATATCTATTTTTCTATTTGGAGTCTTATATATATATATTTGCTATGCTTAGTTTAAATTATATTAAATTAGTTAAAACAAACATTCACTATCTTTTCTTACCGGTAAATCAGTGACAACGGTTCAGTACAATCGCTCCGCGCGCGTCCATGGATCGATACTTGGTTCTTATCTATGCTTTACTACATATGTGACATGGTGCGCTTGCCCTTTAATGTGTGTTCTAATGTTAAGATTAAAATCATTTTTATAAATTTAAAACCCAATTTGCGCGAGTGTACATATTTATATGTATGCTCAGAGCACACCAGTTGGGACATAGACGGAAAAACCCAATGTTTGAACTTCATGTATGTTTTTTTGTGTAAGGTTTAAGACAAGGTACTCTTTTTCGACAACTTAATAAAATGATCTTTTCTAATTAAATATAGTTTGTGTTAATCTTGACTTTGATATGCTTTCGAGCGTTGCGCCACGTGTTTTCTCCATTGGCATGGTGTGACAAAAGTGGTATTAGAGCCAAGGTTATATCGAACTAGTATTTTTGAAAATTCTAAACTATAACCGGTTTCGGCTCGAAAACAAAAGTTCTCAAAACTAAAACACAACGAGATATTTTTATAAAAGAAAGAAAATTGTACATGGGTTGTACAACGGGAAATTCCGACCGACTAGCCATGTGTGTCAATATATGAAATGATAGAAAATAAGGATAGGAATGTCTATGTTGCGTAGAGATCCGATTTTCTAACTAGGGCAAGTTAATGTATAAAAGTAGTATGGATATTTTGCTTGTAAGGATGTCGTGTCACGCTTCACCCTTGTCCACACTAGGGATGAGCACATAGTGCTGAACACCGATCCCGTCCCAATCCTGACCCCGTACCGAACCGATATTGAACCGAGGGTGTTCGGTATCGGTATCGGTACCCACATTTAGAGGTTTTCGGTTTCGGTATTATCAGTATCGGTACGGGATCGGTATGGTATCGGTATGTTAAGGTAAAATACCGATACCATACCGGTACCGTACCGATATCAAATCGATACCGTACCGAGCTCATCCCTAGTCCACAGTCTTGCATCGATCGCCGGTACCAGCAAGTGGGAAGGACGTTGTGGTTTGCGATGAACTCACCTGCTTACCAGTACACATGATGATCAGAAGGACTAGCCTCTATCGCTCTGGTGGATAGCGCCATGTTTATGTTGTGGAGACGAAGCTTTTCCAAGTCTTTTGTTGTTTGAATCCTTTGTTTCTAGATCAGGAAGCTTGGAACTAGCGGGCACCGAGATTACCTGGCAACGCAGAGTATCATTACGGGTGCACACGTACTAATAATTTGGGGTGCACGGTAACCTTGGTGGGCGCTAGGGCCGGGGTTGGTGATCACTCCTTGTCTTGTTTGTTCTTGTTCTCTAGGTTCAAACTTAGCTTTTGATTCACCAATGGGTTAAAAAGGGAGGTCTTGTCGATATCCCTTGATTTCGATCCTAGCAACGCAATGAGCTTTCTTTAACATTACCGCTAAGGTGCAAACACGGAAGCGCTCGAACGTCTGTTTATATGAGTAATCCAACGTAAACCCTCACATCGAATAGAGACGGGAGACGAGAGCTACCTTTTATTACAATTGAATGCATTCGCCACACAGTAATCCAAAGGAGCGGACGTATGAGGATACACTGCCTACTGAAGCGATGGATATCTAGTACAATGCGTGGAATGTTATACCTGGAACCCAGTGAAGACCTAGGGTGCGTCCCTGCAAAACCAATGCATTTTGAGCACGGGACCCTGTGTGGATCAGTTATGAGAGTCGTGGCCCGTGTGCTGCGGTGTTGTTATTGTGAGTAAGTCATTCTCGATTTGACTAATGCCCAAGTTGTCTTCAAGGACCAGGTGTTCCTTCTCTAATTGCAGGACATAATCGACCTTGCTGAGTTAAGAGGCTTGATCATTCTTACCTAGAAGGCTCGATAGCCCTCGTCTGAACCAATAGTAGTGGTTGTTCCCATGTAGTTTTGGACTGATTGCAAAATCAGCCAGCTGTATTGCACATCTGCAAGTCATAAGGTTTTGCTAATTTTCGATAATGTCGAAAATTTCGGCCACTGATCATGGCCGAGGCATCGTTTTCCAGTGTTATGATGCCGACCTGTAGTGGAAAAGCAAGCCCCAGCCTGCGTTTGACTATGGACTCACTCACAAGTGCATACGATTAATCCACGGGAAGCCACTTCCCGATGTATTTGGTGTTCGCGTTTGGTTCAATATCCCTCAAGGTAGCGCTGGATCGTATTCTGGAGGATAATACGAGACAGACTTATTAGTCTAATGCTTATATCATGCTACTCTCTTGAGATGCAAAAGTCATCATAAGACTCCTCAACCTGCATCCACCTGCTTGTTCCGAGGATTCTTGGCATTCTCGCACGAGCCGAGGAACCGCCCGAGTATGTTCTACGTGCGTGTTGCGTCTGAATCCGTCATATATCTTGGGGAGTGAAATCATACTTCGGGAACCAAAATCGTAAAGTGTGTGTTCAGTAATTGTCAAATGTCACAAGACGCCTTCTTCTGACATTGAAATCCTCTCGAATCTCAAATTACGGACTGCTGGGAGCGGTCACGTTATTCTATTAAATTAAATTATCCATGGAACGACAATCCTATTGCTCTTGTTGCAATGTGGAATGTTAGCCACCCTCGTCACGGCGACGAGACTAGTTATCTCTTTGGACGACAATTGATGCCAAGTGTTTTACATCAGTCCCTATATATACTAAGACGTTGCGTCCCCTCGTCTCAGTGGTTTGTAAATGGAGGTTGTAGGACCCATTTGTTATGGACAACGCGAACTGTCTAATCTTTTGTCATATTTCAGTACTCTCACCGCGTGGCCTATCAGGAAGAAAGTCCATCGGCCTCGCTTATATGAGGGAAAGGAATTTCATCAGATGACTGTCGATGCTTGTGCCATGAGAACATGGAAGAGGACCCCAATGAGAAGGACAACTCGACTGATTCGTCAAAGTCCGTATCATTTCCATCTTATCGTGGTGTCTCGATAAGTCATGATCCTTCTACCCCTACTTGTTGTTATTCTCATTGTGATCATTATCTTTGATATTGAGATTGATGTTGATTGGTTTCTAGGTCCCATGGATACGTTTTACCACACATCTAGTAACTACGACGAGTCTAAGGCTCCCGCTGAGCCTATTATTGCAGCTGCTTTTATTTTTCTATGGCTCAAGTGAATCATGTTGTCGTTGCTGAGTGTGTAGCCCTTGAGGAGTGTGTTGATGTGGTTGTTTCAATGGCTTTTGTTGAGTTTGATGTTTATGTTGTTTCGGAGGCTCCTGCTAAGGTTGTTGTCACTGACGTAGACGTCTTTATGACCCTTGCCAAGTCACTATGACCATGTGTGTGTCTCTTTGTAGTTCGTTGTTGTTAACTCAATTTTCTTTGAGGCTTTTATTGAGCCCATCTAATATTGGCGATGGTTCTCAGGCTTGGGTTGAGTCTGTCGATGTTGCTGTTGCCATTATTTGAGTGACTTATATCGAGCCTATGGTTGTTCTCTCTATGAACAATATCGGCTTGATAAGTCAGCTAATTATGCGAAACCCATCATTCCCGTTCTGTTACGATGACGGATGCCCTTGTTGATCCAACCATTCCTACCAATTAGCCTATGTAGTATAGTCTTGTGGCTGATACAGATAAGGATTTCTGCCACCATAAATGACCTAAAACGCACTGGGGTGCGTGCTCACCGTAATGGAGCTTCTTGTAGTTATGTATAATGGATTCGCTAGGTTGTATGTTATCTTGTTGTTGTGAATTCATGTTGTTGTGCTACCCCTAGCGATTGTGCATTCTTGTAGTTGCACTGTTTTGCCGATTGTGTATCCATGTGGTTGCATTGCGCCGTCGATGATGCATAACTGTTGTTGTGCTACTCCTGATGCGGTGTTCCCTTGTTGATGTGCTTCGCGGACATGTTGCTATCATTGTCGTGTTGTCCCTACTATCGTGATGCGTCGTGGACGTATTGCTACAGCTGTTGGATTGACTTGATGATGTGATAACTTATCGATTGTTTCACTCTTGGTTCCCTCAGGATGGAGACATCGCCTCAACCCCACGTTGCTATCATTGTTCTGCTAATTTGATGGTGTAGCAATGACATTGATAATGTGGGATTTTGGGTGTCTAACGGACTTTCCGGGAGTCATACTATTACACTCTAGTCTTAGTGTTAGCACGTGTATCTCCCTAAAGTCCGAATCATATGGTCGTTGAGTAATTGACCGAATCATGTTTCGACCTCTTTATATGCTCGCGCATTCCGTGAACATTATCTCGTCAGAATCTTAGGCAATCATGATGTCGTGTCCATCCTTAACCCTTTACGTGCATTTTGGACGACTAATGATCAGCCATGCAAATCAATGTCAAAAGAAAATCCCGTGATCCACACATGACGAGACGAGGCGAGGCTCGTCTTTGTGATAAGGGACTTCGAGTGTGTCTCGAACCCCGAAGGTATAGAGAGAATGTGAGCGATGCTATGGCCCATACTTTTGGGACTAACAAGTTTTGGAGGAGTCACCTCTCTATTGCTCGTCCTACTGGATTAGTTTGAAATCATCTCTTTTGACGTGACATGCTGATGATTACGAAAATACCAATGCGGACCCACCCATGGTGTCTGCATTGGTGGAGTCACTACGCCAAAATAGGCCTACGGCCACACTTTTTCAAAACCACCCTGCCACGCTTTTGATTAAATGTGTGGCTAAAGGTCATTTTTCATATTACAAAACCTCCCAGCATACTTTTTGCCACACAACTTATGTATTCATGTGACCAATGTATAACAGTTCAAAACCTATAGTCACACTTTAAGAAAAAATGTGACGTTTAGTAGCCACACTAGAATACGTGTGACCATTTATTTTCTACGACCACATTATTTGTTTCATGTGACCAAAAACACATTTGACCAAAACCTTTAGCCACACATTAAGGAAAAACAATGACATTTAGTAGCCACACTAGAAAAGTGTGGCCAAATGTAATCAACAATGACGGTATTTGTTTGATGGTGTAGCCAAAAGTTTAAACATATGGCCACATATATTACAGTGTGACCAAAAGCTAGACAATAACCACACTTAAAATTATAAAATTTCGTGTGGCTTTACATAAACATTCGTCACATTATGGCCACGTTTATTTTTGTGTGACAGAATGATAGCAAATGTCATGTAAAATATGCGTGACCAAGGTTATAAAATAGTCACACCAATGTCATTGTTTAGTTTTATGAAACCTTGAGTCCTGAAAGGCATATCGGCATGCCTATACTTTAAGGGTGCTACCCTATCGTTGGAGATGGTCGATCAACTCAGCCTTTCGATTAATGTTGTTATTCCTCTGACGGTAGGTCCATCTTGTCTTGGCATTGTTGCTTCTGTTCTTGGAATTGTGGAGCCATTTTGACCAAGAGTCGATACTAGTGTTCCTAGTTATCCTTTGGTAGCCTTGCTCGCGCAAGAGCAAAATCCCCTATCCTTGACAGACACTGTTGGAGACACCATAGTAATGTGAGCTGCCATGTCAGTGCCTTTAGTACCTGACTAATCAAGATGAGCTCGAAAGCTTACATATTGCACCCATATGTGTGACTACCTGAGTCGTTGAATGGGATGCCCTATGGGAATACTCCAGATTAGTGTTTCATCGTGCGATTTTGATCGTTGTTTGTTCTAAGTAACAACTTTGGCGCGTGAAGCTGTCAAGCCCCAAAGGTGAAATCTATGCCAAATGCATTCATTTCGTGATGTTTCATACACAACATTCACGTGTTGACGAATGTGATGGGGTGATGTGAGCCTCTGTTCATTGTGTTTGAGTTAGCTTGCCTTTCTTGAGGATTGTGGAACTAAACGACCCGTGTGTCGGACATACACTGTTTACTGTTTAGGGAACTGAGGGGTGAAAGAGACGCAAAAGCTTTCGACATCCATCAGTCCATACAAGGCGCCCTAGTATCATTAACCACAATTGCACATGTGAAAGATTGCAAGTTAGTACATAGAGGATCCCAGTCCATGTGAGGACACGAGAATACCAACCGCTACTACAAACAACCTTGAGTGTCCTCGAGAATGACGACTGTTCGACGATCCGGTAAGATCATCCGTTAGTGAGGTTTGAATGATCGAATCTAATTATCATGTCACCTGAGGCATCCTGTGGCTGTAATGTGACACGGGTAATGGTGGATCGCCATTTGGAACCTTCGCATCCCTTCTCGTTTGTAGTTCCAATATGAGGCATATGGATAGCCACCTATACTCTTGGAGAGTCGAGGCTCATAAGAGATTTGCCTTTTCTATTGATTCCTATGGATTGGATCCAAAACAATTCTTGAATGGGGTATTCAACTCCAGGTATGAATGGAAAACGACATCTTTATTGGTTTTATTTCCTATTTTTTATGAAGAGAATGAATCTTTTTATCGAAGGATCAGAAAAAAAAAAAGATACCACTTTGGAAGAGCTAGAATTCTAACATTGTGTCAGGACGTACGGGCCAA
Organism: Ambrosia x helenae; assembly: GCA_030844895.1. NCBI lineage: Eukaryota > Viridiplantae > Streptophyta > Magnoliopsida > Asterales > Asteraceae > Ambrosia > Ambrosia x helenae. Next base: position 34,714 of record JAUTDX010001211.1, read on the forward strand.
GGGACAGAGGGTTGATCTGTTTTACCGAGAAGGTCTACAGTTCGAGTCCGTATAGACCGCTCAGTGATAAAAGAAGTAGGGGTGCAGAGACAGCCAGAAGGTTATGGGTTAAGTCCCGCAACGAGCGTAACCCTCGTGTTTAGTTGCCATCATTGAGTTCTGAGTTGTTGAAATATCTTTCTCTCTCTTCCATCTTTTGACAAACCATCTTTGACTCAACTAAATGTGTTCCTACTCAATACGTAAGGTCTTATTTGAGTTAAATTTACATGTATATAAAATAAAACATATTATATTTTTAATCGCTTTCGCGACGGGCGGTGTGTACAAGGCCCGGGAACCCCGGTGTCGGTCCGGTAGTGTACTTAAAATTAATTCTAAATTACATCAAATATTAAGGAAAAACTTATAATAAATAATAATAATAATAATAATAATAATAATAATAATAATAATAATAATAACAAATCCTATATATTATTTTTTACGGGAGAATTAGGTTTGTGGTTTCGGTGGTTAAAGAAAACCCATTTGGATGTATTACTACATAACACAATAAAGTGATAGACGGAAATCTCCTTGTGCTTCAGGACCCCACAGTAATAAAAATAGTTAATGTGTATTTGGTTTTAAATTAATTTAATTAATAATTAATTAATGTAAAAAAAATTGTAAGCTGGCGTTTCTAATGTTTAGGCTATTTAGAGATACAAATGACGTGATAGTGTAAGATTGCTTGACCCATTCCCTACTTTATTATTTAAGGTTAGAATTTGATTCTCTATTTTGTTTTTCTTTACTTCACACGTCACCCATGTGAATTCTTCTTTTGTTTAAGACCTCCATTGTTGAAATCTCGCCCATAACAACCCTCCACTGTGGTAAACTACAAGAACAAGATTTGGAGATGAGAAAGAAGGTGTCTTTACCTATGTAGGTGTGGGATATGGGGCTTTACTATGGAAAGATCATTTCTTCTTCAGTGTCATCAACACAAGAAATTGCTTTATATTATCGGGAAGTTTCTTCAAGTCATGCGTGTTTTTCGACAATCACTGGAGGGTCTAGGTGTCCAAGTTTACTAATATCATCGTCTGGGGGATCAAGTAGATATGGATGATTTTAAGGATATGGATATAAAATGTGGCATGGCAGTGTTGTTGAGAATAGCTAAAAAGTTTATAGCGAGGACTTGGAGAAAAAGTCTACTAGGATTTGATAATTCGAAAGTCATGTGCTTTATTGCAACATACTTGATGACTTCACCTAATAATATAATAAGTCGAGCCTCAACCTCATTGCAGCTGCTACAGTTACATCAACAGCCTTGGTTTCATAAACCGATGAAGGCTATGATTGGACTCCTCATGTGAATAATGCAACTGAATCAGCTTTCTATGTTGAGGGGAATAAGAAAAAATCAATTCTAATGGGAGATTACTTAGTTCAGGATTCCTCATTACACATGAGTAAGTTTTGATGGAGGAAATTTCTGGAATCCTAAGGTAATATCTGATTCCATTCATAAACCTTTATGTTTAAAATGCATCATGTATGCTATTAAGGTTGAGAGGTACCAAGAACAAAACCAAAACTTGTGAGATGAACAATCTTAACCAAGAATACAAACAATTGAAAGAAAACGAAAAGATTATAAAGATCAAATCGATGCTTAGACCAAAACAATTTCCGAAATGAAAATTCAACTTTGAACAATCAAGATGTTATTAATATCTCCTTGATTGAGATTGATTTGATTCATAAAGAATATGCTCATGCACAAAACTGAGATTTTAAATTTGAAGTGTAAACTTGAAAATTTTAAGAACTCATCTTTTGTGCTAAGGAGTTTGTTAATGTGTTTTTATTTCAATATCATGTATTTATGTTAGGCGTATTGAATGTAATAGGCTTGGGAGTCTAGGACATATGTAACTTAGGGTTACATACGCACAGATGTTCAGACATTTGAGAGAGTCATTAGCGTATGTGCTGATATGCATAAGCCGTGTGGCGTATAAGTATATGCCTATATAAACAGATGTTACGTATCAACTCATAACAAATGTCTTAATCTAATCACTAATAGTTTCTGTAAACCTTATGTTTGCCAAAATTTTGAGACAAACAAGTATATACATTGCCTGTATGAATTACATGATGAATACTTGTTAATTAACATTGTATGGATTCCACACATATAGTGATTTGTTTCTATAGGGGCAAAAGCTTTGTTGGGGTTGCCCCCTGTTCTAAATTTTGTTATGTCTTGTAGGCAATGGATAAATCAATTCAATGATGCAAATCCCATGTGTGTATGGTGAGGTTAGTGAATGAAAGTCATATTTCGTGAGAAGTGTAAGAAGAATTAAGAGTTGATATGTAAGCATCACCTTTTGGACTTAGTCATCATGTTTTAGATTGTTTAGGCTAAAATAACACCAAGCATAACAATTAAAAACACAAAGAAATTTATTGTAGGCTTAAAACATAAAAAACCATGACAAGAAATTGTGTTTTAAATTGTTGTGTTTTAGCTGTGTTTTAAATTCTATTGCTATAATACATTGCATTGAATTTTAAATTGTTATGTTCGTATTTTTTAGCAAAAACAACCCAAAACATCATGCCTAAATCTAAAACATGATACCTACATGTAAATCTAAAACATGATGTCTACACACACACACACACACACACACACACACATATATATATATCTATAATACATTATAAAGGAGGAGTGATGTACCATATTGGAATTTTGACATGGGTACAATTTTTAAAGCAACAAGTATAAGAAAATAAAGCTTATTTCATAAGGGTATTATAGGGATATTTAGGACAATTAAGACACTTTAAAGGGTAATATAGACATTTCATCATCCTACTCCTTTACTATATCAAAACAAATTGACAATTCTACCCTCTTGTTCCCTTAATGTCCTCCATCCGTTCTATCATAGGATGCCTCTTTAGTTTCATAAGAATCTCCCGTACCCCGAGCAATGAGAAAGCCAACAACTAAATGTCAGTTGAAACGGTTCGTTTGCCGAATCTTTAAATCCCTCATATACATCTAATACCTTTCATGTTCACCTAGGGCTCAGAAACACCAGCACACACAGAGAGAGAGGCGGATACCATTCGGAGTGTAATGATCGTCACAGAAGGTAAATTAATTTTCTATACGGTCTTCGTTTAATACAAATACATCTGTTTCATGTAATAAATTTGTTCGAATAAGGATTAGAGTTAGAGAATTTAAGTTCTAATTTGAGTTGCTAAACCTGTGATTCATCTCTATTTTAATTCCACCTCGGGCTTACTTACGCCTCGGTTCGCCTTGAGGCGTACGCCTCGTGAGGCTAAGGGAAAACGCCTCGAGGCACTATTCCGTACTTTTAAACCTTGCTTGAAGTCGACACGCAATTAAACTATATTATTGAATATATTTTCCATTGTGTTATTATTGTTTAAGATTCCGAAAGGTTCAGCTGGAAAATTCAGTTAATCAGGCATGAGTCTGAGATATTAATTGTGTAGGATTGATGATTGAGAAGTATTCAGAAAACTGTTGGGACTTCTTTGGTGAAAGCTGTTCATTCCGGTGATTATCCTACGCTAGACAGGAATTCAAGGCAGGGAATATGATCCATTAGGTAGGTTTCTATACTTCTGTTTCAGTTTTTGATACTCAATCGTTTACTTATCGTAATTTTTTAATAAAATTTAATGAACATGGAGGATATACAAGTTCCGTCGTCACCCTACTTCTCCAACATATGCACAAGGTCAAGGGCCACCTCCGATGATGCAAGAACGGTTCTGGAGTGTTATCAGTCAACTGTGTTCTAATACGTTTTTTATAGGAAGTTTGATTGTGCTATTGCTGAATTGGTTTTTGAGGAGAATCTTGTTGAATGCATGATTTGGGAGGCAGTGGTGCAGGTTTGTTGGGGCGGGGAGGGGCGGCCGACCCCCCCCCCCCCGGATTTTCGCGCAGAAGTTCCGATTATATAGTATTCGTATAGAAAATTTTGAAAATATAGGGTTTCGACCCCCCGAAACCAGTGACTTCCGAACCCCCGGTGACTTCCGACCTCCCGAACCTTTGGGTCAAGCTTCGCCACTGTTGGGAGGAATCTGCTATTGTTACTGCATCAATGGAGTCGTTTGAGATGATGAATCCATTAACTGAGAATGCCATTTTACTTGTTAAAAAGGTTTGACTTTATGTGCATTTCATACCTTGTTTATGATGCAGTATTAGTGCAAATGTTCTTCTAATGTTTACTCATAAATCCAGATTTAACTTTTATCTTCAATTTATATTTTTGGTTTATTCTTAGTGTTACACGTATATTTTGTTTTCTTACAGGGCGTCTCAGAGGAGCATTTTCTTGAAGCGGGAAAACCATCCCTAAATGTCCAAGCTTACATTCCAAAAGAAAATCGGGAGGGAGAATTGACATTAAAGGTACTTTAATTCCAGTTTTTTTTTTGTTTGTTTGTTTTTTTTTTAATTACAAAACAAATCATTACAAGTAGTTCTTTTGCCATGTGTTAAAACATTTTGATAATAAATTAACGATGATGACCCTTTCATTATTTCAGGTCATGCTTGAGCCAATTGAAGTGACTTGTGAATTGTGATCCAACAATTTTTTTGAATGTCATGGAGTTATATAGTGTTCTGAATTCTTATAAAACTCACGAAGAAAGGGTTAGTTCCCCCCACCCCACAACTCAAAGACACATGCATTCTTTCTTAAGAACTGTTTGTAGACTGCATCATTACTTTTTCAAGATGTATTTCTTGTTGGAGCTCTGTGAGGCATAAAAGTTAAAACATTGCATATATCTCAGCATTTTGCCTAAATAAGAATGTTGTTGAATGTTGAATGGTTTTAGCATTAACCAGATGTCATTAGTTTTTCAAAATATATTTCTGGTTGGAACTCTGTACCATGCGTAAAACATTGCATAGACCGCAACATTTTGTCTAAATATTGTTTGTAGTTAAGTTGTCAAGTATTAACCAGATGTATATGCAAAGTATTTAATATATAAACTGTGATTATATTTTAGTTTTTGTAAACATATGAGAAATTTATAAAACAAAATAACTTGGATATGATTACTTTCCTAAATACTCTGGCTGCAGGTGTTCATTCTTCTTGGTAGTTATCTCTGATGCCATAGCATATGCTGATGTAGACCTCCATGTTTTTCATCACTTTAATCTTATTTCAACATGAAACTAATGATTTTATACTCTTGTATGAAAATTCTTGGTAGTGCAACATAATTTCTCAGAACATTGATGAAAAAAAATAACCAAGGCTGCTTTATCAGGTTTGGAGTAACAAACTCAGTTGGTTTCATGTTATAGGTCCTAGAATCGCTCAACAGGATCAATGATGTGAAGTCACGGCTAATATCAAAAGCTTAGTATGTCTTTTTTTATGATCTGATGGGATAAATTATTTGATATAACGGTTATTAATTTATGTTTAATATAAAACTTCAGCTATGTGTTCTACCTTATGTTATTTTTTTTTTGGCAGATACATATTGTCAAGTCGGAAGAGAGTGATGTGGGATATTAGTTTGATAAATCTCAAAATAATTATTCTATGCACTTAATTCATTTTAGCTTCTGGTCCTCCAATAAGAATATGTTTTGACTCATTTATCTTGCAGTATGGGTGCATTCCTGCTTGGTGCTGGCACGAAAGGTATTAATTTACTTTCCTCCCATAAATTACTTTATGGTTTTAGTTGCTGGAATATTATGTTTTATCTCCTCAACAAAATGTAGGAAAAAGATTCAGCCTTCCAAATTCAAGGATAATGATTCATCAACCTCTTGGAGGTGCCTAAGGTGGACAAACAGATTTAGATATTCAGGTATGTCTTCTTTTGTCTGATTTTTTGAACTTAACATAGGACATGAGATGTTTGATGAAATCTGTTGTTTTATGTTACTTACCACTGATTAAATTGTTATGTTCAGTGGTTAACTAATGATAACATTATTCTTGTAGGCTAATGAAATGTTGCACCATAAGGCGGATTGGATATCTGGTATATCACACGGGTCAAAGCCTGGAACGAATTAACCAAGACACGGACCGTGATTACTTCATGAGTGCCAAAGAATATGGGCTTATAGATGGTGTTATTATGAATCCACTCAAGGCTCTCCAACCATTGCCAGTTGCCTTCGAATAGTCACGAAGGGAAGGGAACACGCGACAACCTATTATAACAAGCTGTTGATGGGTTTCTTTTATGAGGTACAAGATTGGATAAATTGTTAGTGGCAATAGTTGAGTTCACATATTGAATCTGATTTCAGTCTGGGACACCCGCTGCAACGCGTATGTTTATCTGAATAAAAAAAATTAAGTCTGATAATTTTACTTTGGGTATATTGTTGATATTAGCTCGTTGTTTCATCTTGCAGGAAGTTATTGCGTTGGAATTGGAAAACGTGTTTTGAGAATTGATACTATGAAAGTTGGGAGAGGTGAATTGTATTATGCAAAGGAACCTCTTATATGCCACATTAATAAGTTTATCAATGTGTCAATGGATGACTACTCGATTAGTTTATGCCTCAGTAGATGGAACGGTTAACATTTTAACATTAGCCAATTAGTTTTTCATTGTTCTTGCTTTTTTCTCTCTTTGAAAGGAATTGGTTTGCTTGACAAATTTGTATATTGTTTGGATGGTTTAAATAAATGTGAAACTTGTATGCGTCATCATATGTAAAAACATAAATTGGTTGCTCTTTCTTCTCTCCATTTCAGGTTCCTGAGCAAGATCATGGCTAGGTTTAATTTTTAATGACATTCCATTAATAACTGACATACATTAATTTATATCAGTTCAAGGAGTTGAAGAAGTGACACAGGTGTCACATGGCGCTTCATGCCCCTCTTTTCCCCCTCCACTCCGTATAGTCTAATTGTTTATACATAAATGTTACTTTCTGTTTGTCCTTTTGTGGAACTCTTCACCATATAAGTTGCATCTAGCGAAACGCTCTAAATTTAACTCATTTTTCTTTGTTGATTTGATCTAGACCATAAAATATCTTTTGCATCCCATTAAGCTATTGCATTCCGAGACCTTGAACAAAATGACTTCTTTTTTGTCCACTCTCTATAAAAAGGAAGTGATCAAAAAAATAATATGGGTCAGCTAAGTTTTCCAACATGTACAAAATTTATCCGTTTGACCCGCTTTCTAAGGATGCTTTTCCATTGATCTCATTTTGGTTTCATTTGGTTTTTAACAGGGTATTCATTTAATTACAAATTGGTCGCATAGGTATATGTTATATCACAAACTACGAACACGTCAAATGAGTCGAATTGGTAATACTATGAAAAAATGAAGAAGTATAAACAACAATGTAAATAATGAATAATGGAAAATACCACCAACTAATGTAAAAAAATATGGCATACCATATCTGAGCATCCATAAAATAGACTTGTAAATATTAGAATAATCAGTTACCGAAACAATTTTCTTACAAAATGATAGGAGGATAGGACTGACTAAGACAAAATTAACATACTAGAATGATAGGAGACCATAGTGCAATCAGAACACCAATATTGCTGTAAAACAAGGGAAAAAATGGGAAATTTGTAATATGTTCCTAACTTATATGATTAAAACTATATGCATAAACATATATCATATATGGGTTCTCAAACTTGATAACCATATATAACTTATTCATGTGTACTTCTGCATTATGCAAATGTTTTCAACTTTTATTACTTAAACCCAATATGTTAAAAAAGACGAACACCCGCAGCAACGCGCGGGCTTCCCTACTAGTATATATATGGTGAGGTTCATGTACAAATATCATATTTCGTGAGAAATCTGAAAAGGATTAAATATTAATATGTAGGCATCATTTTATGGACTTAGTCATGATGTTTTGGATTGTTTTGCCTAAAAAACACCAAAAAGAACAATTAAAAACTCAAAGCAATGTATTATAGTATTAAAACTTAAAACACTATGCTAAGAAAGTTAAGCAGTGTGTTTTAGCTTTGTTTAAGTTTCATGGCTATATAATACATTGCATTGTATTTTAATTTATTGTGTTTGGTGTTTTTCTAGACAAAACAACCCAATACATCATTCATAAATCCAAAACATGATGCTTTCATGTCATTTCTTAATCATTCTCACAAAATATGACATTTGTACACCAACCTAAACCAAAACCAAAACCTAAATATATCTATATATTGCTATCGTAGGCTATAGTGAGTATAGTAACCATTGTGATACTGTGATAAACTGTAGTAATTATGCGCAGACTTTATTGTTTTTGGTATTAGTATTAACGAAACCGGTATCAGTATTCTCTTTTATGTTTTTTGATCAATCGAACTGATAACAACCGATGTGACGCTAGGTACCATGTTGTATAGCGAACAAACTACCGCGAGCCTAATAGTTATGTATATATGTGTGTTGTCTTTTTTCACTCTCACTTAATAATATACCAACATGTGTCAAGATGGAATAGAGAACATGCACCCACCACAATTTAATTAACCCACAAATAGAGATTAAATATTTATAATAAATTGAGCACGTTTAATTATATTATATGTTCTTACAGCATATATATCTATAAGTGCTTATGGATACAAAACCATAGAGATCGATCTAGAGAGGTTGAAGGTAACAAAATGGTGAAAACCTCAAGTTTCTACAAAAATGGTGTCAAGAAAGGTGCATGGAATGAAGACGAAGACGACAAGTTACGAACCTATATTCAAAGATATGGCCATTGGAACTGGAGTTTACTTCCAAAGTTTGCTGGTACGAACCACATTCGATGTTCTTGAATGCATTAATAAGTTTATGTTTTAACATTAGCTGTGCTTTAATTTTATCTTTGTTCTTTAGGATTGTCTAGAAGTGGGAAGAGTTGCAGGTTGCGATGGGTGAATTATCTTCGCCCAAACATGAAACATGGGAATTTCAGTAAAGAAGAAGATGACATGATTGTCCGTTTGCATAGCAAGCTTGGCAACAAGTAAGTTCTCATTCAATCATAGGGCAGAGGGTATGTACATAGTTGTATCAAGAGCAAGCTCATTTTATAGCCAATGTTATATCAAGAACTGAAATAACCACATAATACACATTATCGTATAGATAATGCTTCAATGAAAAAAGTAAAATTGTAAAAATTGTTAAATTCTCTCTTTTCACTAGTTATTTAATTTTATGTTATGGATCTTTTTATAAGGTATAACAATATATATACATCATACATGTGTGCATGTATTGTATATGCATTATAGATTATATGCATTTAGACAAAATGTTATCAATACCATGTTTTATTAGAACAACATCTCAAACATATCGAATTCCATATGCATCCTAGTCATTTTATATAGTAAACAATAATTTTAAAAAAAAAAGTTATAGTTGTTCTCGTATTCGATCTCTGTCATATTATTGATTCTCAGCACACCATATATATATTGTGTTTTACTATTTTCTATATGAGAGTGTAACCTTTTGAATTCATAGATGGTCTATGATGGCTACAAAGTTGTCAGGACGGAGTGATAATGAGATAAAAAACCGATGGAACACACATTTGAAGAAACGAGCTGATGATCAAGACCACATTGTGCTAGAAATGGACCACCATGGAACAAACATGGAACCAATTGATCAAGCTAACCCGAAACAAAATCCAGAACTAGTACAACAAAATGAAAATGAAGGCGAATTGAACTCAACAGAAGCATCATCAACTTCACCATCATCTTGTACACAAACCGAGTTATCATCGTGTTTGTTTAGCAATGTGGACTCCCAAACTTCTAGCCAACTCGCGAAAGATTTTTGGACTGAACCCATTTTAGAAGACATCCCATTTTCGGTCGATAGCATCTTGTCGCCTTTGAATGTGGTGGATAATTTGATCGCTCAATCTTCGTGCAACGATATGATGTCGAATTATGATGAATATTCTTGGTCGATGTTGGATTCATACCATGAATACAACAATGAGTTCATAAATTGTTGGGATTCTATCCAATAATTAAGGAATGTTTAAGATAAGATAATAACTAGTAATGTCCAAAAAATAAATAAAATTGAGGTAAAATAATATGCTCCATAGTATGCTTTGTTTGGTCATAAAATATAACCACGTGTTTCCTTCAGTTTGTCGTTTTTATATAACCGTGGGTTACACGTCAACATTTGTTATTTTACTTGAAAGCACAAATGCATGCCTCATAAATACTTTGTATGCTCATGTCATTTTCTTGAGTTCATACCTACCTACGACGCCTGATGAATAAAACGAAATAATGTTTTAACTTTTGAGAATCACGAAAATCATGTGATATTATAATATCTCTAAATTACGCAATTTTAGCTTTTCAAAAGAAAGTATATATCATGTAAAATATAGGATACTCAAATAATATAATATAATTAAATAAAGTAAACAAAAATAATATAGACAAGTTCATCTTTGAATCATTAATTTGTTCTTGCCGATCGTGTGATTAATATAAAATCGGTTTAAAAGATAATATATATCATGAAATGTACATATTTTATACACGCTTAATTCATCTTTGTATCATCATGCCAAGTGTCACCTATTTTGCTAGTTTTCTTGGCTACTTAATTATGTTGAGATCGGACAAAAACCAATATCATGTAGATTACATTACACTATTCTTGAGACAAAAACCAATAGCATACGTTGGAGAAGTTTCAACGTTTATTAATCTATTTTAGTTTACGTTAATATGAAATCAGTTCAAAAGTTAATATCACATAGTTTGGATCCCCATCCCTCGTGGTGTGGTGGCATGTAACTTGTTTACTAACATTTTAACGGTCTAACTTGAAGGTAAGGGGTTGAATCCTCATTTGGTGTGAAACATTAATGGGTAAAAAAAAAACATAATTTTCAAAAAGATATATCACGTAATTTTAACATGTATATATCAACTTTCGGTAATCACGTTATTCTAATTATATTATATCTATACATATAATAAACCAAAGCCATTTTAATGACATGGCACTCAAAGAGGCATTATCCTCTTTGAGTGTGTCATGTGTCATCCCATGTGGCATTGAGATATTTTAGGAAAAAAAATTTTAACATAAAATTGAATTTTTATCTCTTATGTTTCCTCCCATAATTTTTAAACGTTAATATCTTTTATATACGATATTTTTTAAAGAAAAAATTACACCAAACTAATGAGCGTTTTATTATCTTTCCAACAAGTACCATAGTGCTACATAAAAAACGGTGAAAAAAAAACGACTATTTTTTTGTAGGGTTTTCTTCATACAGGAAAAAAAACACAAAGTGTTTAGAAAATCATGAATCATGTATAGGCAAGTCACTAATTATGTTTGAATCAGTAAATATGAATTCTATTTTCAACATCCGTTAGCATTGGAGTTATACATTGTTTTAGGTTAGATATTAATATTAGAGTTATACATTGTTTAAGGTTAGGCGTTAACATTGGAGTTACATTTTTAATTGTTTTAGGTTAGGTGTTACCCGAAGCTTTTTTGCATGTATTAGGTGTTACCCGAAGCTTTTTTGCATGTAACTGTAAAGCGAATCATTCTATTTCATATGTAAAATTAATATGTCATATTAGATTTCTCAACCCCGGGACGTTCCCGGGGGTATAATCTAGTTCTAATTATAATATAATTTAGATTCGTCAAAGTAAACTTTGTGGTGAAATAATTGCTTAGATTTTTGTCCTTGGTTTGTGGGGGTTCTGAATTTTGATTGGTTTGTGATTCTTTTATTATATTACCATGAGTAAGATGGAAATTGCCTTAATAAAAACTATGTAGAATATTATATTAGAAAGTTCCAAACTTAGTGGTGTCTAGTGTTTTTTATTTGTATTATATAATAATAATTGTCATTAAATATTGTTTAACGAAAGCCGTTTAACATGACTATAGTTTGTACCCATTACTGTTTTGTGACCAACTTTATGTATATCTAAATGCATGGAGATGTATGCTAAAAGGAGGTAATTAAGAAGGTGTATGGGATTAAGTTGAGAAACAATTTAAAAAAGTCAGTAAGTTAATAAGAAGTTCTACTTTGATAGAAATCCTTTTTGCTTTGGCTTTTTAGTATGGTTTAAAAAGCTATTTTGAAGAAGTTAGAAATCCAAACCTTTTGTTTTGGCTTTTGCCTTTTAGAATACAAAATAAGATGTACTTACACTCGCTTTGCATTCATTACATTACATCACATCTGCATTTTTTGTTCATTTTACACAAGTAAGCTAAGCTAAACACTTTTTAAAAACGACTTATTGGCTTTTCCCATCACAAAAACTAATCCAAATACTTTTGTACTCATAAGTCAATAATCATTTTTAACAAAAAGCAATTTTTAGAGTTAAATAAGCAATCCCAAACATAGAATAAGTCAAATCCAATTTCATACTAGGTTTTTTATCCTCCATCACTATAATATAATTAAATATCATTATTCAAAAAAAAATGTTCATTTCAAACCCTCTCACACTTATTTCTTTTCTCTATAATTTTAAGGAATTAGTATATTAAAGAATATATGTCCGTATCGACAAGATTGTTGACTTTTTGGTCATGCATATGAAATAAGTACGGGAAGCGACAACATGTTGTGGCATGGTTATGCTTCCTCAAGCACGTCCATGCTCAGGCAGATCATTGTACAATAAACCCTCTTCACCATTTGAGCGTCCACCCACATTATACCACAAGCCTCAACAACACTATAGGGAGTGATTCGAGTGGTTCTAGTCCATCTTCTAGCCCATTCAACCACGTCAACAAGCTTGTCTACTTGGATCAAGGAGCACTTTAGTAACACCACACTTTTATTTTTGGTTGATCGCTAGTGATCACACTATGGTCAATCTACCAAGTGTTGTTTATTGTATTTTGGTCACTTGTTGCTTGTCTTCTTGTACAACTTTGGTGTAGAGGAAAATTTATGTTAATTTATAACATTTGAAGTTATGTTTTTATGGTGAATCTATGCATTTAGATTTTTTAATATGATAATTTATCCTTTATAGAATATGAGTAATACTTGGATTTAAACTTGGGTGTCTATATGTTTGTCTAATGTGATCTTTGCATAAATTTTGGGTTTGTAACTTTGTATGTGTTCATACTGTCAAAATATTAAGATCTCAACAAAATAAACTCAGAAACATAAACAAAAGACAAAGAACAAGAGTATAGCGACAAAACGGTGACCAAAGCTCTTATTAAACCAACCCAAAACTTTACCCACCAAAACCCTAGATTCTCAGCAAATCACTGAGAATCAAAGAACAATTACAATACACACCTTCTACTGATTTGTAAGATCAGTAGACGATGATGAATAATACAAAGAAATCACTATACCTAACAACTAAGATGAACAGACTAGAAACCCTAGAAAGTACAGAGAGAATACAGAGAAAAAGATGAACAAAAAATACGAACTGAATGATAACACAAAAAATCTAAGCTATATATGACGATCCAGAAGCTTCGAAGACGTAACAACTCGGAATGATCTGAGCCGTTGATCTCATAAGTGGTTATAACAATATCTCATCTGGGCTCCCAGCTAGTTCAGTCCACCAAGCCCACTACAACTAAACGGGCTTAATAAAACCTGTAACACATAAGACTAGCCCAACAATTATAAGATTTGAATTAGACAAAATATAATACTTTTAACATTCCCCCTTAATTCAAATCCCTTTTAAAGAAATCAACCATTCCAAGTTTGTTGCATAAAACCTCATGTTGTGACCCATTCAATCCTTTAGTAAAAATATCTGCAATTTGATTTGCAGATTCTATCTTAACAGTTTTAACTAAACCATCTGAAATCTTTTCTCTAACAAAATGGAGATCAATTTCAAAATGTTTTGTTTTTTCATGGAAAACAGGGTTAGCTGCTATGGAAATAGCAGCCTTACTATCACAGTTAACACTAATAGGAACTTTACAATTAATATGTAACTCAGTCAATAAGTTTTTGACCCATATGATTTCACAAACACCAGAACACAAAGCTCTGTATTCAGATTCAGCAGAAGATCTGGATACAGTACTCTGCTTCTTACTTTTCCATGATATTAATGATTCACCAAGAAATAAGCAGTAACCAGTAATAGATTTTCTAGTTATAGTGCACTTTGCCCAATCAGCATCTACATAGGCTTTTAAGTCAAAATTATCAGACTTTCTTAAAAAAATACCCTTTTCCAGGTGAAAGTTTTAGATATCTCAATAGCCTAAGAGCAGTTTGTAAATGTCCATGTGTAGGCTTATGCATAAATTGACTTAAAAACTGAACAGAGTAACTAATGTCAGGCCTGGTTAAAGACAGGTAAATAAGTTTCCCTATTAGTTTTTGATAACCAGTAACATTTTCTAATAGTGTTTCATTTTTACCAGTTTTGCTTGACAAAATATAACTTAATTCAATTGGTGTATTCACTGGCTTACATCCCAAATAACCAAACTCATGTAGAAGTTCTAAACAATATTTTCTTTGTGTTAAACATATACCATTATCATTGTATAGAACCTCTATTCCTAGAAAATATTTTAATTTTCCTAAGTCTTTAATTTTAAAGTTTTGACTTAAGAACCTTTTAATATTTTCTATTTCACTGATATTATTCCCTGTCACAATAATATCATCAACATATACAAGTAATACAACAAATACACCTTTTTCAGACTTTATAAACAAGGAATGATCACAAACACTTTGTATAAAACCAAAATTAACTAACACAGCAGTAAGTTTCTCATTCCACTTCCTAGGGGCCTGTTTCAGCCCATACAAAGATTTAATTAACTTGCAGACCTTATTATCAGACTTAGAACTGTACCCTTCTGGAGGTATCATATAAACATCTTCAGTAATTGACCCATAAAGGAATGCATTATTAATATCTAACTGATATAAAGACCAGTTATATTGAACAGCTAAACTTAGAACACATCTAATAGTGACCATTTTCACAACTGGTGAAAATGTTTCACTAAAGTCTAATCCTTCTCTTTGATTATAACCTTTGGCAACTAATCTTGCCTTATACCTCTCAACCTCACCATTAGCTTTGTATTTTATTTTATATACCCACTTGCACCCTATAGGTTTCCTACCCTGTGGTAACTCTGTTAGCTCCCAGGTATGATTACTATAGAGTGCTTCCATCTCTTGATTCATGGCTTCTACCCATCTTGGGTCTTTAGAAGCCTCTGAATAAGAGGTAGGTTCAAAAGTTTTATTTAGACTAGAAACAAAGCACATATTATCAACAGAAAGATTTGAGTAATTCACAACTTTTTCAACACCATATTTTACTTTGCCCTCTATGATATAATCACTAAACCTTTTGGGCATATTAGACACTCTATCAGATTTTCTAAAAACAGATGTTCCCTCAGATGGGTTATGCTCTTCTTCATTTGGAGAGCTACCATCATGGTTTACCATGCCAGGGGTCCTGCAACCTGGGCTGTCAGGCTGCTGACCTTGATTAGGACTATCAAGGTCTACCCCCCCAGCAGCCCTGGGAGGAAACCCTGGTTGCAAACTAGTTAGCTTCTCCTGAGCCAGATTGGTTCCCCCTTCATCATTGGGAACCTTCAAGTTATCAGTCACATTTAAATTTTCAGGTATACTTGTTTCAGAAAAATCAAAAAAATTAAGATGGTTAACATCATTAACATCTGTTCTAAGTTTTCAGAAGATTGTTTAAAAGGAAAGATTTCTTCATAAAATCTAACATCCCTAGAATACTCAATACTTTTAGTTTCAAGACACCAAAGTTTATACCCTTTTTTAAAATTTGAGTATCCTAAAAGAACACATTTTTCAGATCTAATAGACAACTTATCATGATTGTTTAAAATTGTATTATAACAAAGACACCCAAAATTTTTAATGTGACTGAGAGTGGGGGGAAACCCATAAACAATTTCATAAGGACTCTTTCCTAATAGCACAGATGAGGGAATCCTGTTAATTAAATATGTTGCAGTTAATACACAATCACTCCAAAAACTAAGTGGCACACCACTCTGAAAAAGTAAAGATCTAGCTGTATTCAACAAATGCCTATGTTTTCTCTCAGCAATACCATTTTGCTGAGGTGTATAGGCACATGTGGTTTGATGTAAGATACCATTTTGATTACAAAAAGATTGCATTTGTTTGTTAACAAATTCAGTGCCATTGTCACTTCTAAATATCTTAACTTGCTTTTTAAACTGAGTTTTTACCAGTTCATAAAAAATAACAATGTTTTCAAACACTTCAGTCTTAGTTTTTAACATATAGCACCACACTGTTCTAGAAAAGTCATCAACCACAGTTAGAAAATACCTATAACCTTCCCTACTAGTTATCTTATAAGGACCCCCAAACATCTAGATGAACAAGATCACCTACTTGTTTGGTCTTATGATCACTTATAGGGAAAGGAACTCTCACTTGTTTAGCTTTATGACAAACATCACAAGGCTGAGAGTTCCTATGTCCTAAACTAAGATCTTTCCTTAATACAGCTAATACTTGATCAGAGGGATGACCAAGTCTGCTATGCCATAAATTGGCATCATTCACACTATTAAAACAACTGCTATTAACACTTACATGTTTTCCTACAAAGTATAAAAACATCACTTTGTTTACCAGTCACCAGGATTCTCTTGGACTTGGAATCCTGAATATAACAGTTTTGTTCATCAAATAAGACACTTAGCTTATTATCCCTAGCAAGTTTGTGAACAGACATTAAATTTACACAGTAATCAGGAACTAGAAAAACATCATACAGAATAACACCTTCTGCAAGTTTTATATCACCAATTTAGTAACTTTAGCACTTGACCCATTTGGGTGTTTTACCAAAACATCATATTCAGAAACATCAATACAATTAAACATTTCTTTATCACTATTAGTCATATGTTGGTTTGCTCCTGAATCATTAATCCAACCATGACTAATAGCATCTTTTATAAAACTAGAACAACTAGCAAAGTTTTTAAAAATATTTTCCAGATTTGATATTTTAGACATACATGAAAAACCATTGAAAACCACATTTTTACCTCCTGAATTAGAGGTTTGAGTCTCACTTCCTCCTTTCTCACTGATCAGATTCATAAGTTTTGATATCTGTTCAGAAGAAAAAGGCAAACCAGTAGAACTAGACATAGACTGTTTATTATTTGTAACAGAAACATTATTTGAAGACACATTAGCCCTAGCATTTTGGTTAGTTCCACTCCTTTTGAGACCAGGAGGGTAGCCAACCAATTCATAACACCTATCCACAGTGTGCCCAATTTTATTACAATGGGTAACTTAAGATTAGGGTTAGGACCTCTATTAGGACCAGAAACCTTTCTATTATTAGTATTCACATTGTTAGTCCTAGTAAAGAAAGCCACATTAGATCCTTTAACATTATTAGTGCTAGTTCCCCTATGTGATTCTTCCCTAGACACAATAGAGAATGCATGTTTAACAGAAGGTAGTGGATCCTGCATCAGTAAATTTGTTCTAACAGGTTGGTACATATCATCAAGACCCATTAAAAACTGCATAAGTTTTATTAAACCATTGAAATTGTTAAACTCTCTTGATGCTTCACAAGTACAGGGTGGTAATTGTACAATTGAATCAAATTGTTTCCACATGGTATTAAGTTTATGATAATATTCTGAAACTGAACTACCATTTTGACTCATAGAACATATTTTCTGATGCAGGTTAAAGACAACAGATCCATCCACCTTATCATAAGTTTCTTTTAAATCTATCCAGACATCCCTAGCCAACTTAGAGAAGACTTGTCCTAGATACAGTTCTTCACTAACTGAATTCAATAACCATGACAAAACAACAGAATTACACCTATCCCATTGTTTTGCCAATACCTCATCATCAGCAGACTTAACAGTGGGTACCATCAATAAAACCATATTTATTTTTTGTTTCAAGAGCTAATCTCATTGCATTAGACCAGACTTTATAATTTTCAGTACCTTTAAGTTTTACTGTTATTATAGTCAAAGAACTTGTATCACTTGGATGTATGTATAAAGGATCCCCAATGTCAAGTTTGCTGATTAAGGTACCAGTATTAGGGTCACCACCACCAGAGTTTGGTGGTGTAACAATAGCAGCATCTCCCATATTAAACAATTAACAGAGTGCAAGAAACAACAAGATAAAACACACAGAATCAACCAGAAAGAAAGATAAACAGTAATAACAATGAATTCCTAGAAGAGCGAAGCTGTGTCAGTGTAAAGATGGTGGGTTCATCACTCAAGGTGCCCACCCAATTCTTAACACAGGAGCTCTCTTATTATCTATATATATATATATATATACTAATAATATGCAAAGAGCAAGAGATACAAGTAATCAACAAATAGTCACAACAAGAACAGAAGTAAAAAGAGGAGAATGGAACAATCTCACCAAACAAACTCGTAATCTGTAACCTTCACTTAGGGTTACAAGATCAGAGAGCAAACGCCAATGAACAAGCCTCCAACGTATATCCAAGCAGCACAACCAAGGAATCAAGAGTTTAAAGCCAACAATGGTTGACAGTCACTCCAGATCTACACAGATACACAAATAAGATAATAGACCAGATCTAGACAGATCAGATCTACTATAGAACTAATCAACAGGTCAAGATCTATAAAACAGATCAAAACCCTAAGAATATAAAATAGGTCAAGATCTATGGACAGATCAAAACCCTAACCAGAAAAAGAAGATTAATAAAAGATCAGACACAAAAAAACAAGATAGACAGCGGAAGACGAACAATACCAGAATCAAGAACCTGGCTCTGATACCATGTCAAAAATATTAAGATCTCAACAAAATAAACTCAGAAATATAAAACACAAGACAAAGAACAAGAGTATAGCGACAAAACGGTGACCAAAGCTCTTATTAAACCAACCAAAACTTTACCCACCAGAACCCTAGATTCTCAGTAAATCACTGAGAATCAAAGAACAATACAATACACACCTTCTACTGATTGATAAGATCAGTAGACGATGATGAAGAAAATACAAAGAAATCACTATACCTAACAACTAAGATGAACAGACTAGAAAACCCTAGAAGTACAGAGAGAATACAGAGAAAAAGATGAACGAATACAAAAGAATGAAAGATAATAAAAATCTAAGCTATTTATACAAAGATCCAGAAGCTTCGACGATATAACAACTCGGTGCAATCTGAACCATTGATCTCAAAGTTGTTATAACAATAATATTGACTGGGCTCTCAGCTGATTTAGACCACCAGCCCACTACAAAGTAAATGGGCTTAACAAACCTGCAACACATAAACTTAGCCCAAACAATTATAGGATTTGAATTACATAAAATATAACACTTTTAACAGTATTATATTGCCTTTTCAAAAGCTACTATCGTCTCAAAGACCCGATTACAATAATTCTTTACAATACCAAAACAATGACCGAGATCATTATGCAAACACCATAATTCAAAAGCTACTATCCCCTTATGCATGCAAAAATCATTATGCAAATACGAAACCAAATGAAAGAGATTAGGAAATTAAATTAAAATTCAAATAAATAAAAGAAAGTACATTATTAAAAAAAATGATTAAACAAAGATACATAATTAAAATAAAATGGGCTAAACATTCTTATTCCATTACCACCACCACCATCATCCGCCACCATGGCCATCCACCATCACCACCACTGTACGACGCCCACCACCGCCACCATAACCGTCTGTCCCCACCACCCACCGCCACCATGACCCACCACCATGACTTTGTATAAAAATGATTATAATAACTAAATGATATCAATGATATATATATTACTGAACATTTATAATAACTTATCGAGACACAAAACACATAAACATAAACATGGATGTGTGAGAAAAGACACATTTTGCATTCACATTTGTTTGACCAAATCTATGAAAGTTTCCACTTAACCTGATATTCCCCGCTTCTCTCCCTTCTATAAAAAGATATACATGTCAACCTAGATCAAAACTGATCCTGTATTTAATTTTATAATATCTCTTACATCATATATATACCAAAATATAGAGAATGAAGTCATGAACCCACTTTAATCTTTCTTTTAAACGACCATTTTAAAGGTAAACTCATGTTGGTCAGAATTTGAATTGACCCAACACGTTTAACTTCTGACCAACCTGATCCCTCCATTTTACTAGACTTAGCTGGTATACAATTTTTTGTAACGCAAAAGCAAAACTCTAAAAAAATATACAGAAAACCAGGCCAACAAGTAACTAGAACTCTGAAAGTTACAAAATTACATCACGAATGTTAAACTCACACCATCTATCCTAATTGAGATTAACATATTTAGATCTACTAGTAAACCATAAAGAAAGTATTTTCTTTGATAAGATCTGCAGTTCGGTTGTAGTGAATACATGTCACGGTAATGTCTTGACCAAACCATGTAAATGCACGTATATACCACACAACAAAACTTAGCTTTCAAAATTAAGAATCCCTTAACCAACACATATGAAGTGATCAATTATAACAAAGAATACATCTCAACTGTCTTATAAATGTCTTTCTTTTGCCCTTGTTTTTCTTATTATATTCTGTTTTGTATCAGTAAAATGAATGATTCATTTAGCAATATAAACATCTCTAACTTGATTTGCAGCTGAATTTAGAAAAAAAATGATAGATTCTGTAGGGAGGTACCACATTGGTCAACCGCGGCTCATGAGTTTCTCCTCCTCAGTGAGAGCATGGCGGAAATGACAGCGGTGGCCATATGGGCAAGGGTCGCCCGCCAGGACCATTCGACAGACTTCTGTTTTGTAGCGCGGGTGGCGGATGACCGGACGTAGTTCCTCAATACCATGTGCAAATTGGCAGTGATCTCCATATGGGCATGCACCAGTTTGTTGCCATTTGTTGCAGAGTTCAGTCTTTGACATCCCTTGGTTGTAGACGTTTAGTTCAAGTGGTTCCTCCTCTTCCTTCCCACGTACATACACCTTTTGCTAGTTCATTAACAACATTACAAACAATAAGAAACTCACAAATGAATAAAGAACAATATAATTGTTTCTTGAATTGTAAGTCTTACTAACATTATAATTAGTCATCATAGAAGAAAACACAATAATAATGATGAACAAGTTACAAGTTTTCATGATCATAACCTAACTCCAAATGATTGAATGGATTAACACAAAAATATCTGTCTCATCAAAACATTTGAAAATTTGTAAAAACAGCACAAGGTCAAATTAACCTTACCAAACATGTAATCATGACAATTCTTGTTGGATAATTATTGGTTTCTGGATTAATGTGAGATGTTGGATTGTTGGTCAATCAGTAGCAGTTAATTAACTTAATTTAGGCCTAAAATTCAAACATTTGGTAGTGAGTCAATGAAATAATTTCATTTCTTCCACTTGAAGTCACCCCTAAAAACAATAACAAGCAATTAACTAATTAAATTCATGTTAAACATGGTTATTAGTATAGTGCTTACCATATCAGAAGCAGGTTTAACCCGATCCACAGCACGAGCCCGCTAGCACACCCATCACCGGCTTGAATCGTCTTCAAGTACCCATTCGACCTAACAGAAATACTCTTCGGCAACTTAACTCGCTCCACGCCCGTTTTCTTAACCGGATCTACATTCTCCACTCCACGAGCCACCACTCGTTTATCAATAACCGTCGGTCCTCTTTCTCCAATCTTCATCCGCCCAAAACGGTTAAGAATCGAGTCTCCAGACGAAAACGTACTCACATTCGCATAGTTCTGAAGAGAAACAGCAGCTGCTGCTGAAGCTGAAGCTGAAACCGAAGCAGCCTGTAGTTGCAAGTCACTCAGTTGCTTGTTTAGCTCCGAATTCGCTCTTTGAAGGCTGGCATTCTCTTGGCGAAGCGCCTCGGCTTCTTTAGTAGAAACACGGAGGTTAGACAAGCACCAGTTACGCCGCTCGATTAGGTCTTGAAACGGTGCAAAGTCAGGTGAGTTTCTACGGTTGTAATCGAGGACAATCGGTTGGTTGTGTGGTTGGGTTAATGTTTCAGGTACGGTGAATAGATGCGGTGAAGTAGTGAACAGAGGTGTCTGGAAATCATCATACACGTTACTACTTGACTGTTGGATAAATGAAGACCATAGTTTACTGTCTTTGTCTCCATTATAAGAGAAATCGGTATAACTTTGCATTTTTTTTTCCAATAAATCCACAAATAGTTCTCTGCAAAACATCATCAACGAATCAATATGTTCAGTAAAATGTTTACATATTCCTCTTTACGCTAATCTACACGAACTAAATCACAAAGTGATTATCAACGAATAAATATGTTCAGTAAATCGTTTACAAACTACCACGACCACTACCACTAACACGACGAAGACTACCACGACGACTACGACTACCACTACTACCACCACCATCACTACTATTATTATTATGTAAAGAACGGCATTAAAATCCATCAAGGTGCCGTTAAAAGAATAAGAAATATTTTGAATACAAAAATATTAAAATTTATAAATAAATTGTCATCCAATTATTATTATTAATAAAAGTTACATATACAGTGATACAGATTATTAACGAATCTCTACATTTGAACATAATTTACGAATTAGCATCGGTTAACACGTATTATATCAGATCTGGAATTTTCTAACTAGAAACAAGCTATAAATGATCGAATTACAGTCATTAACAATCATTATCGTTGAATATCGATATTATTTGACTAATCATATGAAATTATCGATTTAATAGCAAGAAATCAACACGAAACATTTCAGAGAATCAATCAGATGATAATAAAGAGATTAAACTGATACCTGAAACTAAAACAGCGATTCAACTGTACAGTTGTTACTTGCTCCTTGATTGACGAAATAAACAGATGAATGTCGTAATTATCCGCCTAATCAAGTAATAAGACAAGTTTATCAATATCAGAGAATCAAACAGATTATTAATATACATCAAAATTGAAATCACATGTTAGAATTAAGACGATTAAACTCATACCTGTAATAAAAACAACGATCTGTACTGTAACAGTTGTTGCTCGATCCTTAATTGATGAATTAAACAGATGAATAATGCAATTAACCGCCTAATCAAGTAAACATATAAGTTTATCAATTAAAACACAGAAAATCAACGATAAACAACTAAGAGAACCAAACAGATTATTAATAAATCATTCGTTAGAATTAAAGCGATTAATATCATACCTGTAAGTCGGTAACTAAAACAATGATTCTACTTCATTGAAACAAATTATACAGATGAATAAATTCTCGATTAATCTAGAGAGAGAAAGAAATAGGAGAGAGAGAGAGAGAGAGGAGGATGAACTGAATTCATCGTGCTACGAGTTTATATGTATATCTGAATCCGTTATGTTGTAACAGAATTTGTATCAAACAAAATCTTGCAGTGTTTCCATTTTTGCCCTCGCAAAGTTTCGTTGCAACATAAACTGCAAGGGGTATTTTAGTCAATTCAGATGAACAAGTTGTTACGCATATGCCCCCGTGTGATTTTGGCGGGAAATGTATTTCAAGTACACGTAGGATAATAACGTTTTATCTAAAAAAAATTTTTGGCATTGAAATGATTTTGTAACTTGTAGTTCAATTTATAGATCTCGACATAAGATTTTGGAGTAGATCTTTAAATCGATCAATCAATCAATCTTACCCAGTAAATCCCACATTAGCAAAGCACACGTCTGTTTGCGTTTATATATATGCGTTTTAGTGTTTGAGCCTCTTCGAATCTTCGTATGTTTTTTTACAGTTCGAACAATGCATCACCGTTACATACATAGACGCTTTATATGAGATTATCACTAACATTTTTGGGTGTAACAAGGACCGTAGATATAAGATTCTTGTCTTATGTTTAGCTACACACTAAACTTACACACTAAACTTAGAATAGTAAATAAAAATACAATAAAATATTAACACATAATGGCTATACTTCATAATATAGGCTACTTCACAAATAGCTTCTAAGGGCCCGGGTGCCCCACCTCGTTCTTTTTGCTTACTAGTGTAAATTTACGTATATTTCGTCTGAAATATTTATATTTTTTTTTTTTGCCTTTTCCCGCTAATTTAAGGTTCACGTGACTTTTGGCCCCTATGTATTTGTTCAAGCCCCACCATTGTTCACAAACACACTTGAAGATAACTGATCTTAATGTAACAATTTTTAAATTGTAACATTAGTAAGTTGAGGTAAAATTGTATAGTGTTATAGTAATTTCTAACTTTGCTTGAAAACTTAATTACCTTAACGTTACCTAGTCTATTTATGTGGGTTGTATATTATTTAAAATTCGAATTTCCTATGAACATATGAAAAATGGTTTACTCCCTGAAAATGCTTGATTTAGAAGTATAGGTGAATGAATGATTAGTTCTAGGTGTTGATTTTTCACTTTAGATTGAGAGGTTTGCTTCTTTAATACAACTTTAACAAACTTTCATCCATCAATTCTAAAATCACTTGTTTGGTGCATATAACATATGCCCCACATATGATTTCCACATTTCTTCAAACCCCCTAATCACCCACATGACATAATCACTCTTTTAAGTGACATTTAGTATAAGTTTATCCAAACATTAAGTCAATTAGATCTCCAATGAGATGAGATGTGCCTATCTAATAAAAAATACATGACAATTATCATTTCAACAGTGTAGTTTTTGTAATTATATATAATCACTAGCATGTTACAAAAAATGATGGTCGTTTATGGTAGTATAAGTGCGTTCAAATGATTTTGGTTCATATGATGACTATTACGGGTCGGTGGTCAATAGTGTTCGACTTTAATTCATTTCTATCCTTATTTTGGTTCAAATTGTTAGTAACTTTTTTTAGCGACAAATGTTACATCCGCGATTACGTAGCAATAAAACTTTTTATCTTTAAAAAAAAAAAAATTGTTACATCCGCTTTACTACTACATCAATAAATTTAAATTACACTATTGTCAAGTTTTGAATCTTGAACCTTCACTTTAAGGGGCATATACTTCTACTAAGTGGGCTGGCCTCACACCAATGGTATTATAGCCCAGCGGTATCTTGGTGGTGAGATAAGACTTAGGGACCATAAGGTCCTGAGTTCGAATCTCACAAAGGGGGTTTTCTCATACTCCAATATCCCGTGAGTGATTCCAATTTGTTGGCCGTTCAAAAAAAAAGTGGGGCTGGCCTCACATTGGCTATAAACTGTTAAAACTTAAGACAATAGAAACGTTCAAATCAAAGCCTATTGATCGGATCAGGTGGTCTACGACGATTTGTTGGGTTGCAATTTGAAACCAATCATGTAAACTTAACCAGTCATTCAACATTATTTAGTATGTGTTTATGTGCATATCCCTTGTCTTTTAGATTGCAACTTGAAACTATTTTGCATCTGTTTTGTAAAAGTTTGTTATTTTATTAAAATCGAATGATGCAAGTAAATGCTTATCTAAAATAGTAAATTGGATTGTTTTTATATAAAAGAAAGGTGAATGTTTAAAAAATGCTGATTTTTTTAAGCTTCAAAAAAGTGAGATGGACGATGATATGACATGTGCGTGGATGCATATATGGATTGCCACATGGCCCACATTGCCACGTAAGCATTAAAATGAGGCTTCAACTGAGTTTAAACTATAAAGTTCCACTAGGTCTAACCGGGCATAGGCCCAACAACATTTTTCGGTTTAATCGTATGAATACGGACCACCAAATTACAGCTAATGGGCCTAGGACCAGGCCTAGTAACGACAATAAATAAACAATTGATTTTAATTCACAATCACAAATACAATATCTATTTAGGGTCAAAAGATATGTTTCAAATTCTCAAGATAAAACAACTTAAACAAACATGCAATTTTCGAAAAAAAAAGCTGTTGAAGATGTTTCATAGTTACAACAATAGGCATCCATGTTATCAAAATAACTGTAGTGAACACCGACTAATCCTTTTGTTCACATAATTAAATTGGCTTGGCGTGCCGATCAGAGCCGGCCCAAGCAATTTAGGGGCCCAAAGCGAATACTAAAAGCGGGACCCTTTTCGTTGAACATTTTTCGATTATGGCTAATAATGACTTACCAAATTACTAGATTGACCCGATAGTGAGTAAAATGGCTAAAAAAGGTTAATGAAATACATTTGATGACCCTCAACAAACCTAGCCATGTTGTTGTCGTATATTTTTAAAGAAACATAGTAATTAAGTGCGACATCCATTTCGAAAGAACCGTGCTTCATACGATCCTACTCTATTCACATCTGTTTATAAAAAATAGAATGCATGAAAACGTGGAGAAAGAATCAAAATTCAACAAGAGGAAGACAATTAAATAAATTAAAGAAGTCACTATCTTGTTTGCAATTGTAAATAACGTTAGCGATATTACTAGATTCAAGTGCAGGCTTACAGTCCTACAAAAATTTTCCATTCTCAATGGCGTGAACAAAGTATTTAGCATCTGGAAAATCTTAAATTGGTAGGTAATATATTAATAATGAAAGTAGGAAATAATAAAACTGATCAAAAGTTTACAAACTTACACGCAATGTATGCTATATAATGAAGTATTCAAAGTCAATAACTTCACTAGAATGGATTAAAATGTTGGAATTCTGACGATATTACACTAAAATAGCAATGATACAAAAAAAGAACAATGAAAATTTAACATTCAGGTGAGTTATTTTGTTGAGAGTCACTAAAATGCTCGTAATATTCAGGTAAAAATCCTAGTAATCCATTAATGATTCAAAGCTTTGGGGCCCTTCCAAGGTGGGGGCCCTAAGCAATTGCCTCACCTTGGTATAGAGAAGAGCCGGCTCTGGTGCCGATTAAGGTCAGGGGTATAGTAGTCTTTTAATTGGATGGTTTAGTTAAGTTAGTTGGGTTTTCAGATTGAGTTTATTTTTATGAATTTTGAAAATAGGGTTAGGTAAACAAGGGTTGAGTTTATTTATTCTTTAACTAGTGTTTGAGTTTGTTTAGGAGTGGGTCAATAATGTTCTAGTTTTTAATAGCTAGTGGTTTTTGTTTTGTTCTAGTTTGGGGCTTTATAAGTAATAAAAAAGAGTCGATCTTGCTGGATCAAAAAGATGTACATTTTTTTCTTTTCTGTTTTAGATTTTTCGATCGAATCCAAGTCTTCGTAACCTGATGAACTGTATGGATTTTTAGGCTTCAAAAACCAAACTAGGACTTTCATTTATATCGGTACAAATACAATTCATGATCTGGTAATTTTATTTAAGTTATAATACGAAGTTATAAAGGTGTGGAGTAGAGAGTTGTAAAATGTAGACCCGATTAACGATAGAATCCAAAGGTTGAAAATGTAGTTTGATCTACACCATGTAAAATGTCAGTGTTTGTAAGAGTTGACAATATAGTGGTCATTTTAGGCACTTCGTCTTACCAAGTTAAATTTGACTAGGGGTGTAAACGAGCCGAGCCGAGCCCGAGTCTGACTGGGCTTGAGCTCGGCTCGTTATGGTTTTATGAAGCTCGAGCTTGAGCTCGGCTCGAGCCTACAATCTTGAGCTCGAGCTTGGCTCGCTAGCAAAATCAAAAGCTCGAGCTCGGCTCGGCTCGGCTTGAGATCGCAAAAGCTCGGCTCGCAAGTATTATTAAATGGGCCTATGAAATAAGGACTTGGGCTTTGGAGATGTGGGCTATAAATTATAAGAGACATATGAATAACTTATAATTATGTTTGGGCTCGTTTAGGCTCGCGAGCCCAATCGAGCTAGGGCTCGAACTCGGGCTCGATAACTAAACGAGCCATATTTCAGCTCGGGCTCGGGGCTCGTTAAGGCTCGGCTCGTTCGAGCTTTTTACCGAGCCGATCCCGGGTAGCTCTCGAGCCGCTACGTGTCATTTACACCCCCTAAATTTGACATTTACACTAAACGACTTCGAAAAAAGCTAAGCTTAATGGAATTGTACCAAGTTAGTTAAAATTTTAGTAAAACATCGTGGGAGGAATTAGGTCTTCATGGAATGTATAATACACCAACACGAAAATTCAGTTTATAACAACAACTGAACTCAGGAAATCCCACGAAAATTCAGTTTATTAGATATTTTCATTTAAGCATAAATTTGGTTTGTATGTTTATATAGCTTTCGTTTGTATATATTAGCATTACAAAAAAGTTAAGAATGTTGCACATTTTAATTTCATCAACTATGTTATTGTTATTAAGATTTCTTTGTGAAGCCAAAATGATTTTATATAAGTTATAATACAGATTAGAAAGTGTGTGGCGTGGGGTGTACAATTGTATAAATTAATCTAAAAACCACACCCAAAGAAAAGAATAAGTTGAGTTAATAGGAAAAAATTTTGATCAAAGTTAAGAGAATTTTAGTTGGTTAGCTAACCAATTATTGGTAACCAATGATTAGTGCGAACATTGGTCAATGTAAAGAATCTTACAAAACTAATCCTCTACGTTGATATCCAAAAGATCAGAAGATGTACTAGGGTTGGTTATAAGTCATAACACACCAATTATGTAATGATCAAAAACTAATAATCACACGCTGATAATTAAGGATGAGTCTAAACGCACAATTATGTAATTAATACTAAATGTATCTTCTATGTGAGAAGTCAATAGGGTATGATGGGTCTCACTCTTCATAGTTGTGAGAGAGTACATTTAGTATCACCCACAATTAAATCTTATAGAACTTAGCTATAAGGCTAAGATTTATGTGCTAAAGCCTAAAGCCCAACTTATGTGGAAACTTATGAAGCGTTATTGTGCGCGAAAAACCGTCACACGGGCGTTACAGGGAACTTGGATATGTTGCTAACGAACATGAGAAAGTGTAACCGTGGGCCTAAACCTTTTTCCACAAATCATAATTTTTATTTCTCTTTCTTTTTATTTCTCGTTCCTTTTAAGCATATGATAACTTTACTTTTCGGGGTTCCCCTTTAATTTGTTATACTGCATGCCTATACCACGACGACACCCTAACAAACCGAAACGATAACAACCGTTTCCCTCAAAACAAGCCAAACCGATACCAATCAAACTCCCACCACATCTCGCCCGAGATGCCAACTAGTTTATTTAATATAAAAAATACAAAATTAAAACCCGAGTACATAATTAAGCTACATCACCCGCTAATCTTATTCAAATTTAAATATTCCCCGTTTTCCATTATTATCTTCACAAAACAAAATTTTAGAAAAAACCATAACCTAAAATTAGAAACATTGACGTGGCAGGAATCATCATCTAGTCATACACACCTTTTTCTTTCTTTCTTTTTTTTTTCTTTTTTTTTTTTTTTATATAAACTCCTTCAAGCATGTAAACGAAAACACATATATATAATCAACACATATGATCATATCATCACCACCACCATCACATATTATTATTCCATGAACCCTTCAACCAAGCTCCGTTTAATGTGCAGCAATGGCGGCCACATCATCCCACGTCCCCACGACAAAACCCTCTGCTACATAGGCGGAGAGACCCATATTATTGTCATTGACCGTCACACCACTCTCTTAGACCTCACTCATCGTCTCTCCAAAACCCTTCTCCAATCATCATCGTCTCCATTCACAATTAAATACCAACTCCCATCAGAAGACCTTGATACCTTAATCTCTTTAACAACCGATGAAGACCTTCAATACATGATCCAAGAGTACGAGAATTTTAATATTAATATTAATTTTAATTCATGTTTTCGGATTCGGGTATTTGTTTTTCCGACGGGTCAACCCGTTTTCTTAACCGGGTCGGGTTTGGAGAGTTTGTTGAAGTCAAGAGTGGTTTGTTAAGGTTTTGAATGGTACGAGGTTGTTAGGTGTTTGTGATACGTCGTCGTTTGGTTGTTTGTTGGATTTGGATTTGGATGAGGAGATTGTTTTACCCGGGAAAAAAGATGGTGGTGTGAAGGGTATGGGTTTAAATGGAAATGGGTCGGGTCAGGATTTGGATTATTCTATACCCGATTCGGTTGTGATGGAAACGACGTCGTCTTTTGGGTCGGATTCGTCTTCACCGACGGTTGGTCACTTGCCGTTGATTAGAGTCAAAGCCGTTGACCATCAGAAGGTGATTGGAGGAGTTGAGGAACAATGTCTGAGGTATATTATAATATTATATCATATTCATATACTCTTTTTGTTGTCCACTGTTTTTTGAATTTTTTGCATTAATTAATAGGTGAATTTGATCTTGAGAGAGTGTTTCTACGGTTGCATGAGTTTTTTTTTTTTAATGGGTAGATCACATATGAATCAGCGACTTTCAAAAAAGGTTTTGAAGGTCTCAAATGAGTCAAATCCATTCAGTGATCTTCATTCAAGGTCGCTTATCCATTTAGAGACCTTTCTTGAATTCAATATTGGCTCGTGTATATTTATAGCAATTGTGAGATCTTGAATGAAGGTCGCTGAATGGATATGAGACCTTCAAAATTCTTTTTTAAAGGTCGCTGATCCATATGGTGATCTACCCATTTTCACAAAAAATCCTATGCAACCCCCACAAACACTCTCTCAAATTCAAATTCGCCTATTAATGCAAACAATTCCTGTTTCTTTGTATGTTTTCGTTTAGGGCCGTCCCCGAGAATCCTCTAAATGTTTGGTTTCGGCGAGTAAATAAACGGACTTTATAATATAAACTCAATAATCATATATAAAAAAAAACCTCTAATACGGGAATAAATTTGTAACGTGGTTTACTTATTGAGCCGTTTTTTATTTAATTGTTTAAACAATTTGAGTAGTTGAGTCTGTTTTTGTTTAGGTTTAAAAAATCTTTTTGGATTTAACTGTTTAAACTAGTTGGACGTTATATTATTTGCGTTTAAAAATGATCAGATGAATAAGATGTTATGAATTTGGTTTTAATCAAGTTTAGTTTTGACATGAATAGCAGTGATGTCGCGGGTAACAACGAGCGAGCTGCTGATTACGAACGATACGATTGATCAAACGGCTAGAATTCAAATGCAACCACAACTTCAAAATCAGGCTTGTTTATTGTCAATGCCAACAACTCAAACAGACTCACCGCGTAATCAGTTACATTGCCACCAACCGCAATTTATACCATCACCACAGTACATCCACCATCATCCTTCAGGGGCGGTTCCAGTGGCATCGTACTACCATCAACCGCCAACGGATCAGCAGAATTTTGTGTATTTTATGCCTTCCAGACAGATACCACAAGGGTACAATTTTCCAGTGCAGCAACTGCAACCTAGTTATGATGCACCACCAGCTGCGGCCGCAATTCATCCTAGTGATCAAACCGAGTTACTGACAAGTGTTTACAAAACAACAATTTGGGTGCTTCTCAGCCTGTTAGGGGTCCATATGTTGGGTACTCTGAGATTCATCAACCATCTCAGCTTATGTATTATGCAACACAAGCTATACCGCAGTTATCGGCTGCTCATTATAAAAATATGGCATCAATGTCACCTTTTGAAGCTAGTTTACAAGAACAGGTGAGAAGTGCATTACCATGACAAGTGAGTTCTTGAAAATTTGATGCAAATCCAAATTGGATGTTATTTATTTTGTATGTTGTATTGTATGATGTTAACTGTTAATGTTGATGATAATATTGATTTTGTGGTATGTATTTTTGATGTGTTATATGTATAAACCAGAAAAGGTGCACCTTTTTCTTTATTTGAGTATTGTACATGTGTGTTCACAGGTAAATAAAATAATTTTTGGATATTCGATTGTTATATATATCATTAACAACTATAATATACCTTAAACAGGCTAACTAGACCTTTTTGAGGCATAAAATGTACTCAAATATTGAGGTCATTTTCATAAAATGATAAGCTTATAATCTAACACATTGCGACATTGCTTATAATGTAACACATGAGAATATGATGTTATGACACACACAGCCATAGTGTGGTGTTCCCGCAACCCCTCTTCACAAACTCCTTTCTTCATTGTTTTATTCCTCACCATGCGGCACCATTCCACGCATATTCAAGTTGCAGCCTTCACGACCAAAACCCTTGATAATGCCTTAGGCTACATGGTGTGAGGCTCCATTCTGCCACCTCAGAGCCAAAGAGTACACGTCAAAAGGGGGGCCCATTCCCTTCCAATAACGCTGAATAACGCCTCTTTAATAAAAAAGAGAAAAAGAAAAAATACCGATTGGTTGAATCAAAAGGGCCCACCAGACCATCTCGTTACCCACCGTTATTGTGTTCACAATTGTTCAATCCCCCCCCCCCCCCCCCTCTTCTTCCAATAATATTGAATAACGACCTTTAATTAGAGAGAGGGGAAAAAAGGAAAAAAAAATTGATTGATTGAATCAATGGTGGGCCGCTAGACCATCATGTTACCAACCGTTATGTGATTAATAGTGGCTAGGGAGAGCAATAATCGAACCGTTAACCAAAATTGAAACAAAATGAACAGAAATAAACCGAATTAATCGAAATTTGTTTATCGATTTCTTTGTACCCTCGGTTAACCAATTCTCTAATCCAAACCATTCATATTTTCATACATTTCTAGTTTTTATATATCCATTTCATATATTTATATCTCCATTTTAAGTTTTCATGTATTATGCATCAATTTCATGTATTTGTACCTTTATTTCATGTATTTATATTCACATTCATGTATTTCTAAGCAAAAAATTTAACCCAAGTTTGGATTTGGTAGTTAACAACGAACTGAAAATCAACAATCTAATCGTATAAACCTAACCGATTAACCAAAAACTAGCTGGTTAATAAAACAGATTAACCAATGACTTAAGTTTCAGTTGATTCTAATGACCGAAACGAAATCAAACCGTGCACATCCCTAATGTCTATGTTCCCCGACTCATCACGCGGACACCCTTCTAGCATTACAAAAGTAAATTTGCTCACTCTGATTCAAATTAAACAAGTGAATCTGTTACGATTAATATAAGGTTTCAGTTGTACATAAATAAGGAATGCGTTGTATAATAGTATAATACTAATAGTAATCGCCCTTTTTTTTGTTAAAAATATCTTTCAAACTATGACCTATTCGTTTTATTTGGTTTTTGCAAGGGACCCTTGTTGTCGTGTCTTTCGTCGTCGGATTCCCTAAATTGGTATATTTTTTGGCTTAATATTATAAATACCAATTTTCAATCCTATCCAAATGCTTAGATATGATACATTTAACATGACCAATGTCTAGATGCCCAGAATACAACATTTTGAAAGTAATGGGCTCATAGTCCAAAATAGTGGCCAATTTTATTTTATTTTTATTTTTTTGAAAAGCAAAAATAGTGGCAATTGGATAATGTATGCCGCAAATAACAAAACAAATACAAAACAGTAACATTTTTAAATAAGGTTTTATTGTTATTGGGTCCATTTCCCATTTTCACATCTCCACATGATCAGATATTTCCACAAGATATACTACAAAGCTTTTAGCAGCGTAAAAATCAATGTTTTACAAACCAGTTTTTTAACCATACTGAATTGAACTTAGAAATAGTTTAACATTTGAATCCGGTTATAAAGTGGTTTAACTGGATTAACTAGTTAACCCTTTAATTTATAAATACAACTTTAACTCCAAAATACTCCGTATCTAATAGTACAAGATTTAATAATAAAAAAATTATATTTCAAAAGTGAATCCATAATAAAAAAATCCAAAAGTACTCAATTTCAACAAAGTTGTTTTCATATAAAAGGGTAAATTGGTTTATGTCATTAGAGTGTTTAATCATGAAAACATCAAATTATTGATTACTTAAAAGATAAAATCCATTATCACCCCATCCTTATCAACAAATGTATAACTATTTTCATTTTCCGCATTATTTAATAACAAGTTTTAGTTACTAATAATCAAAATATATGTTAAAATTATGTAAGATAAGTAACATATATACCAAGTAACCTTGTCTTTTAAAAACCGGTTCATATTCTTTCTCACTTAAAATGTTATCTATGTCATCATTATGGACCGATAAATTCCAACGTTTAACCTTGTACCGGTGCCGGTATAACGTATAAACCGGTATACTGGAATTTACCGGCGGTTCAAATCCTTTATTGTTTTCCCAAATTAGCAGACTGATTCGTGCCGGCCAAGACATTGATAAGCGGTATAAACCGTTTTAAACCGACCGTATAAACCGGTTTTGAAAACATTGGTGAAAATGATGATTAAAAAGCTTCTGATTAGTGATGCAAATACTTTTTAGAAATAAATAAACCATTATAAAATGGATGTATGATTATTACTTATATCGAGACTTATGATGAGAGTTTGTGCGAGACATGTTCATTGATAGAAAATGGATCCAATCGATTTATTTTATATAACAAATAACTAAATGTTGGTGTGAGTCCGTGTGTGTTTGTATGGTATTCTTGTAGTTGAGTTATCCCACGTAATCTCCCAAATCTAGAAAGTGTATAAATTAAGACGTGATGAATCATAAGATATAATACAATGCCAAGTAAAATGTAACACAATGCAAAGGAGAAAAAGCTAGACGCAACGAATAGTAAAAAAGACATAATGACGAAAAAACACAATGGTCCGAAACAAAAATTCTAAAATCAACAAGCTAAAAATCCAAAAGCGAAAAGTAAAAGTTAAGATTGTAGAGTTCGACGAGACGATTCCAATGCCGCTAGGATGAGTTCAAAGGGAGTTTGTTTGATACCCTTCTACAGTTCTACGACTTTCTAGTTTTAGGAGATTTTGTATTTGAATCCATGTTTTATATATTTTTTTTATTTATAGAGAACAAAAATTTTCAATGCAAACAAATTTCTTTAAAAAGACATTGTAAATTTAACAAATTGATACATTGATTGTTCGGAAAAATGAACTTGTGACTTAATGAGTGTAACTTTACGAGTTAAGATTTACTAGATATGACAACTTAAGGGTATACATGTCTTTTCAATACACAAGGTACATACACTAATGTACAAAGTACTACAAACAAAGATGCTCTAACTGGAATCATAAGTGATAAACCTCACATGACACATCTCATATTTCAACAAATGACTCTTTTTTCTAGTCAAACACCATTTCTCAAACACCAAATTACCATCAAATTTATTTACATTTTAACACCAACATCATTTACATGGCTTATTGATAACTATTAATCTTTTTAAGGAGAAAATGAAAGCAAAATATTATGTCAAAAACAGATATGCTTGACCCTTGAAATACAAACACAAGCTCTAGGATCAAAAGCCCATACCATTATTTTATGGGCCACTTAAGATGGGTAACTAGTTTATCTGAGTCATCTTGTAAGACACACAAACCAACCCAAGCTTTCATGACCCGTGCTAAAATTATATACTAAACCAGAACCGGTTACCACCCTGCCCATTTCGCCACCTCCATACCGAGGCATCAAAAATGGAGATTATAATGTGTTAAATTCTAAACTCGTCAATAGATAAAAGAGGTGACAGCTATGATACTATAACATCCCAATAAGTCCCAATTATCAATCCCCCATGCCCATAAAGTTTATAGCCATGATGTATGATTGTATGCCATGCATGATAAATGTTCTTCAAACTACATGCATCTGGAAGTGTCTCAAAACTTTCATAACCACTTCTGTCCTTTGCATCTGGATTTCCAGGCGTTTCTTTTAGGTTTACACTTTCATTTTTTTATTATGTTTTAGGGTTGTTGATAATATATGACAAGTTGGATAAAAACTTGGATTTTATGTGTTAGTTGGGTCATACAAGCCGTTTAGGCAGAGCCGATCCAACGTTTTTTGAGGCCCTAAGCAAAATACAAGTCGGAGGCCCTTTAAATTTGTATTATTCACAAAAAAAAAAGACACCTTACACTATATGAACATTACAATCTTCTTTCTGGTAACTATTAATCAATTAAAGTATTCCGTATTCATTTTATCTACTTACTCACATTAGGTATGTTGCAAATTAAAGACATTCCCATTTAAATTTTGAACCCATTTTGTGGATCTACAATTTACTATGTATTTCTTTTGGGTTTGATTTAATGATTTTCTCAGCATCTACTTTGGTTGAGAAAGTAGATTAAATTTATATCGTCCAATCCCTCTTGTAAGACTTCAATCCTTGAAAACCAAAAAAAATATCAATGACAATCGGCAATAGCAAATGAAAGTCGTAAATTTGAGAGATTCACTCATTCAATACTTGTTTGTTTTTTACTTGGGCCAAGACAAATGTAATACACGAAAAAAACTCAAACTTTCGGGGCCCTTAATTTTTGGAGGCCCTAGGCCTTAGCCTAGGTTGCTAACACAGTAGGGCCGGCCCTGCGTTTAGGAGTGCTACTCGCAACCCTGATGGTCTGGTATTAGATTAGTTTATATGAGTACGCATTCCGCACCATTGAATTTTAATTCATAGAATTAAAATGATTCACCAACATTTTCAAATATTTTGTGATCCTATTATTTATCTATTCCATATTAATGTGCTTTCTTGTCTCGGACGTGCGCTCTTTATGCGTGTTGTGCCTAGGGCGAGGGAGCCATTTGTGCATTGGTTGCAAATGCATTCTGCACCATTATATTGAAGTAGTTTGTTGGTCTAAACAACACAGAGCATCTGTAATACACCGAAGCACTATGACCTCGGATTTCCTTGTCAAAATCACGCGTTCTCTCTGCTCCACACGGACTTCCCTCCATTTCTATCTCTTTCTCCTCTCACAAGAATCATCCTTGTAGGTCCTTGCGCACAAACCTGTCATCCATCGATCGACGTCCATGGGTCAAGGACCCCAGTATAGATGCTCTTCGGAAGTAACTGTAGTTTTAAAGCTAGAAAAGTAAATAAATTGATGTTCAAACTAAGATTATCCGTTGTGGTAGAGGTGAGTGGGGGATTTATCGAATAATATTTTGCCACGTCAACGCCTACGTGGCACTGGGTAGCGGCCGGCGGTTGGTCACGACAGGGTGTTGTGAGTCAAGGTTAGCGGGTTTTTTTTACCAAATATATTTAAATATTTACCACAATTTATTTATAAAAAAAACATTAAACTAAAAATAAAAGAAAAATTACACTAAAATAAAATTAACATTACACTAAAAAAAAGAAAATTACACTAGAAAAAAAAACCTTACACTACTATAAAAAAAATAAAAACACACCAAACGATCATAAAAAAAAAACTAGCCACGTAAGTGGGAGCCCGAGCGCAACATTTGTCACGCCGAGGAGCACGTCTTCTTTCTCCCCGGGGAGATCTCTCTTCACCTCTCTGTACGCGGTTTCGAAGTTCTTACACTTTGATTTCAACCCCGAATTTTTAGAGATGGAGTCATTGGTACGGTTGGTACCCCCCGACAAGGATACCAAACTCGGCTAGCACCCGATGCCACTGTGGCTCGCGAGCATTCGGTGATCCCCGGCTTGTCGAAGCAACCGTCACCATGCACTTGTTGGTACGCGATGATGAGTGCTAACTCTTCCTCCTCGGTCCATTGCACCATGATGAAGTTGAGTTTCAAAATTGAAGGTTTAGGGTTGAGAATTGTGATGAAGAAGTAGAGAATTGTGTGAAGAAGAAGAAGAGGAGGGTAAATATAGGTAAATAAATAGGGGATAATAAATTTAGTGGTTGAAAAATTCAATTTTTTTGAATTTGAAACGTGAGCCAGCCCGCTAACGGATACGAGCTGGCTCACGTACGGTCGCTCGCGTCAGTCTCACATGGGTTTGTTGTCGTTAGCGCTAGCCACGTGGATAAGATTGTGACTCGCGGCAGGACTCCCAATAATTGGAAAATCATGTAAATGTTTGTTTTAAGTCTAAAATGAAAACTTCACCTAACTAGACATCTGACTAAAAACTTCAAAACATGATCATTTGATTGTCATTATAGTTGCATGTTTTTTGTTTATATATACGGTCAATCAGGGCACGCCACCTTATCACAAAAATGATTAATTTTTTGCCGTTTGTGAACTAAATTTTTTTAGATTTTAGGACTAAAATGCATGTCTAACCACGTGAAAAAAATTCAAAAAGAAAAAAACCCTTCACTTCTCAAATTAAGAGCCGTTTATAGGTTACAACCCGTTTGTACAATAATCTTACCTCACTCTAAGGCCAACCGTTTGGGGTGTCGCCTTTGGACAACGAACACTTTTGATAGGGCCTACACTTTTGACCGTTTTCAAACGGTTAAAAAGTTAAAAAAAAAAAAAAAATAGAATCTGTTTATTGCAAAATCTATATAACCCAACCACAATTCAGTTTATTGCCCACAACTCTTTACTCTTTTCTCTCAACTAAAAAATATATCTCATTTCACAACCCAAAATTTTCATTTCAAAATCCATTTCCACTATATTGTTTAAAATGTTATTTTTATGTTTTTTATTTACTTTACAAAGAATAAATTTTTAAAAAAGATGATTTAGTAACAATTGGGGGTTTTATTCTATTTCATATTATTGGAAGGAGACAATAAAGCCCCTTTTGACATGGCGCCCTAAAATTTTGATTTAATTACCGATAATTATTATATAAAAGTATAATATGTCTGTGGAGGGGGGGGGGGGGGTGTTTCTAGGGTACTTACCCTAGCCCCGACCACTCCTCGAGTGCCACGTCTGAACCCAAAGTACGTACCATAGAACCACCAAATTACTGACGACACTCAAGGTCCTTTGTCTAAATCTAATATTCAAATAAACAATTAAATATAAATATTCAAATACCATTAAATTAAAATTGTTACTACAAAATGTAATCCAAATTTAACTAGAAAACATAATTCAAAGTAAAACTAATTTATGTTTTAAAAATTGTCAAGCTGAAACATGGTCAAAAGTTTGGCGAACCTCAAAAAATAGTCGACTTGCATAATTTATGTGTTATGTCTTCCCTTAGATCAGGATCTTCAGCCATGTTAATTGTAAGTTTTTATTCAAATTGTTCACATTCTCCTCTAAGCTTCGACCACTTACTCGATAGTGCATCAGAAGTGAGGTGTGTTTCACTTTTTCCTACACGATATTCGGCTAAAACATTATCCCAAAAGGGAGACAAACCATGTGCCGTAGTTGATTCCTTAACGCGTATCCACGCAATTGTCAAAGTAATTATTTCCTCTTCGGCCCATCCAACCATTGTAGAGATGGTGTAGTTGACAGAATTTTTATAAAAAATGTTGGTAGAGGTAGGAATATGGTAAAAAAAATGTGAGAAAGGTTGATATAAATAGGAATTTAAAATTTGATCGTTGGGGTCGGTAGGGTGAATTAATTATTTTATTTGACCGTTGCAGCTCAGTTATTTCTTGCCGAGCTGCAACATTTTCGACCATTGTCAAGGGGTGGCTGTAGTGTTGCCGATCAGCAACGGTAGCGAAGTGGCACTAGCCGACGTGTGCCCCGTCCCTAATATATATATAATAATCTAATTAAAAAACAACAAGTGCACTTGTAGTAGGACTCTATTGGGTTGGGGTGGTTTTGGGCTTGGGTCTGTGACCGCTAATTATTCACACCATTCAAATAGCCCAAAAGACAACCGAATTAAATTAATTGTTCTTGACTTCCTTAATTTTAGTATTTTACGTTACAAAAAATAAAAATCCCTAGAAACCGTCTCTGAAACTGCTGATCCTCCATCCATTCCAGGTTTTTCCTTCTGGATTTAACCCTTTAACCGAAACTCGATTCACTTAATATTATTTGTTCCATTATTTTCATATCCTAATGCATTAATATCCTGCTTCTGCATGCATATAGTTTTTAACGTACGACACAATGGATTATAGGCATCAAAAAACTAGAATCAACGTACAAGGCGATAGACTAAGCATGTTGCCAGATGATCTTATCCATAAAATCCTCTCGTTTATCAGCATTAAGTATGCGATCCAAACGAGTCTGTTGTCGTCTAGATGGAGGTATATCTGGACTACAATGCCCTATCTCAATATCTCAACAAAAGATTTTATCAACCTACCTAGGTTTGTTTACTTTTTGTACCACTCCAATAATAACCGAATAGACTTGTATTCAGCCAGCCTTAGTTTGCATGGATATATAAGCGAGGCGTTGCTCAAGGGTATTCTTGACTACGCGTTCTCACGCAATGTCCAACAACTAAATGTCACATGTTTGCTTGAAGACAAGATTAGTTTCCCTCTTTATCTCTTTCGTTCACGTTCTCTTAAACATCTTAGTTTGACTGGATCCGATAGAGATGTGGATTACTGTGTTCTTGATTCAACATGTGATCTCCCA
This sequence comes from Ambrosia x helenae, assembly GCA_030844895.1. Lineage (NCBI taxonomy): Eukaryota > Viridiplantae > Streptophyta > Magnoliopsida > Asterales > Asteraceae > Ambrosia > Ambrosia x helenae. The sequence goes on from JAUTDX010001211.1 coordinate 75,255, forward strand.
GCATTAACAACATTGTGTCTTCATCACGTCACATTTTTAGATGATGATTTGGGCGTTGCGCTTTTCTCCAAGTGCGCAAACTTAAAGAGTCTCACCATAACTAACTTCGCAATGAAGAAATCGAACACTTTTATTGTTAGTCACCCTCTACTTTCTTATCTCACACTTGAAGGTGGACATTGGAAATTAAACGCGGTTAAGGTGGTTGCACCTCAACTTAAGAATCTTACGATAAGAAGCTCCTTCGGCGATCATTTGATTACTGCACCCAACCTTACTACCTTGTGCTTTCGTAGCGCTCATCTCTTGCGGTTCTCTATGAATATGCATTCTTTGGAGAAGGTAGATCTTAACATTTATTCTACACATAAGTGGAGTTGTTCTAGAATTGTTGGTTTGCTTCAACAGATTCGCAGCGTCAAAGTTCTTACTCTTAACTTGGAATTCATTGAGGTATATGGTTGTTGGTCCTTTATTTTGTACTGCATTTAGTTATGAAATTCTGTTTGAAATTGAAATATTGTAAATATAATAAATTTGTGCATTTTAAGTTTTTCACATGTTTTTTTGCAGCCTCTTACATCATATATGGAACGAGTCCCTCGACAACCTTCTGTGTTTTCTAACTTGAAGAGTTTGAAGATTTATCCGGTTCGTGTAGATGAAGCACATAAGAAAGTGAATATATCTACTGAAGTCATAAGCTATTTGTTAGATGGATCTCCAACAGCCACATTTACAATGATCTCGTATGAGGTATGGACGCCGTCCCCTTATATGATTGATTTTTTTGCCAAAATAGTGCTACAGGACGGGAGTTTTGTGCATTTGGGGGTGTCAGATCAAGATTTGTCCTTTTGGTGATACCGCAACTTGAAGTTGCGGTTTATGCTTATGTGTCGTTGACTAAGTGGGAGAGATCATGCACTTTTGGTGAGTAGGAGAGAGAAACCGCAAGTTGAACTTGCGGTTTCCTTTTTGAATCATGCACTTTTGGTGAGTAGGAGAGAGAAACGGCAAGTTGAACTTGCGGTTTCACCAAAAGTTTAAATCTTGATCTGACACCCCCCAAATGCACAAAATTCCGATCCTGTAGCACTATTTTGGCAAAAAAATTCTATATGATTATCACACATCAATACAACATATTTATTTTAGTTAGACTTGTGAACTTTTTAATTTTCGCTAGAAATCAAGGAACAACAGCAGAAGGCTCAAGTTTTTGCGAATGCTAGCCGTGTGTTAAATTCACAGGTGTTGTTAGAGAAGGAGAAAGCTAATAGTGAGACTCGTATGAATCGATGGAAACAATCTGTGGAGAAAATGCAAAAACTGCACTTTGAGATGCAAAGTTATTTGAAAGATGTGCAGATTAATCCGGTTAAGAGACTGTTTAAATGAGCTTGCTACAACATCACTGCCGTCGTCTTAGCAAGTTGTAAGGTTTTAATTTCCCATATACGCGCAAGATTTAACTATGCATACTTTAGTTTCCAACCGCTTGTCGTTAATAACTTTAAACTATTTGCAGAATTACTACCTATATCAGATAAAAAAAAAGTTGTACCATTTGATTTCTGGTTAGGGAGCGGTTATGATTGATTCGAGATTTACCATCATGTTGAATTCAAAAACTAATCAGAAGTAAATGATTCAAGTTTACCTAAATATTCATCATGATTTGGAGAAACAAAGTTAATCAGAACATTTTTATTGAAGATTTGGGTGATGTTGAAGTGCCTGCTTGTATGTTGAGTCCCTTGGTTTTAAATAGCGATAGGCGCTCAAAAGCGACGAGGTCCAAAATCAAGGCACGAAGCGCAAAAGCGGTGGGCTTTTCGTACCAGAGGCGCAAGTTAATTATATAATTTTTTTTTATATATCCCATATATACCCTATATGTTTTTAACTTACCCTACTCAAGCAATAAATAAGGTTTTTATATGATTTTATCTACATGTACAAGCCAAAACTTAAAAAAAGGGTACAACATGTAGCTGCAAAAAAATATCCTGGGTACAAGAGGCGCGCGCCTCAGACCAAAAAAGCCCAGAAAAATCTCCAAAAAAGCGCGCTTTTTTGCTGCTTCTTGTAATTCCTCTAGGCGCTGAGCAAAAAATCCCCAAGGTTTTTAAAACCAATAGTAAGGCGATGTTGGTTTTCGGTGATCTTGTTTTTATTTGTTGCTGTGATTGGTGTAAGTGTAGTGCCAATCAAGAGTTTGTATCATCTTTATTGTTTCTACTGTAACTATCTGATGTATGTTACTAAGTTGCTAATGATGTGGTATTATTTTTAATCTTTGATGGCTGCAGAAAATTTCATTTTAATGTATATGATGAAATATCTTTATCTATTATTAATGTATATGATGAAATATCTTTATCTATATTATATATGATGTTGATTACCTGAAATAGTTTTTAATGTTTTGCAGCATGTAGTTGACATTTCTTTAAATATTCATTAATGGAGAATTCATTAGAGGATCAGACATTATTCTCAGTATGGATCAGATGAGTATTTGCATCTTTGTTCCTCATCTTATATACTGTTTTATTTTAAAGATGTGAAATGGTCCTAACCGTTTCATCACTATCTAGCTTCTCGTTTAATTTCATTACATATTTCATCTATGTGTTGGAGGCTACTTTCATTACATTTTATGATTACATTTTATTATAATTGATAAGTTTGTGTTGACTACATTTATGTTTGTTATTTTGAGTATGTACCTATATGTCAAAGTACACCATAATATTATCGATGACATATTTGTTGTTATTATTATTATGATGATGGTGTAACTGAGATAGCGCTTGGAATAGTGAAGCTACAAGTGTAATAAAATATGTGTTAGCAAGAGAAAATTCTAAAGGAAGGTTGAAGCAAATGTATTTTGTAACTAAAAAAACACAAAGTTGTATTTGAATGTAAAACAAGTTGCATTACTACAATTGTAAAAAAATGTTACATTTACTGTAAAAAAAGTTTATTGAAAACGTAGTAATGGTTACATTTGAGTGTAAATATTGTTAGTTTTTGTAAATACTTAACTACGTTTTTTCTTGATTGTTCTTTAAAGTTGCTCAAAACTTGGTGGCAATGATACATTGTTTGATCCTTTGATGCGCAATGCTCTATGTTGAGCAATACTGATAACCTACAAGACTTCAGATGCACCCTCTCAAAAGCATGTATCACAAATCCACGATTGTGTTGTGTTACATCTTTGCATTTGCAAGACTAACTAAACTTGTTTTGATAGGTTAGTAAAACATAAACGCGTATTTGTGATGTGTTAGCATCTTTGCATTTGCAAGATTAACTAAACTTGTTTCGATAGATTTGTAAAACATAAACCCGTATTTTGTGTAGCTTAAGGGTACGAAATATATGTTTTACCCATTACATTATCTCCTCACTCTACACTAGTTATAAATTTGAGGATGACTTTACAAAAATGATATGTAAGGACGTATGGTAGTGTATAATCAGCAAGAAATGTTATTAAGATCCTAACTTAACTATAAAAACAAGTATAATATATTTTAAGTGTTGGTAATCATAAAAGCACCCATAACGGTGGTCATCATCATTATCATACTCAGTTAATCCCACCAATAGCAAAGCTAAGGTAGGGTCTGAAGAGGGTAAGATGTAGACAGTCTTACCTCTACCCCGTGGGAATAGAGAGGCTGCTTCCAGTGAGACCCCGGGGTCGATAGTGGTTTTGTATCAAGCATTGGACATAAGGCACATAACACTTCACAATCGGGATTCAGGACAAGCCCGATTGGTGCATGTAACCCTTTGTCTTTTGGCTATCAACGCCACCACATGATGCATGATTAACCATCCGTCGTTTTTAACGTTATTTTTACAAAATGAGTAAAATAACGTTAAAATTAGTGCAACTTTACTTTTGCCCCCTAGGGCCACACATATATACATTATATGTGCACATCCGTAAGCACCCATAATGGTAATCCCTCCAAACCATTCTAAACCGTCACGTCACCATGCACATCATTTCAAACCACAACCCTTTCAAACCCACTTTTTTCCTACAACTATAAACCATTCATAACTTCCACCTCATCATCTACTATTCTACTCACATGAAGTACAAAGGGGCCACCTCAACCCGTCCAGAAGTCATCCGCTCTAGCAGATCGTTTGCTTTTGGACCACATGCTACAATGAGAGGAAGGTAGGGTGTGGTCTGTCCACTCCCACCGGACCGTCAGGTGGGATACCATTGTTGAAGCTCTAACAGTATTTTTATTTATAACACAAATCAAATTAATGTGTATTTTAATTGGTATGTTACTTGTTATGTTATTACTTATCGGATATATCTTTCGTAATTATGGTTCTTGTTAGTATTGTGAATCAATTTATATAATTAAGTAATTAATTGATATTGGTAAGTATTATTTAATTGTTAGCAACATAACTATTAAACAGTCACTATAACATGCTTACATTCAATAACATTCCTATATGATAGATAAGTGACTACATATATTGATAATAAACTAAATGTAACCTAAGTATATAATAAACTAAAACAAATTTATTTTGATTATTCGTATAATGTTTGAAAATATGATGAGAAAAACAAATCTATCAAGTTGTTGTTTTGTTTAGGCATGATTGACGGGTTGATTGTGTGGTGTTTAGATAGGCTTGTTTTGTTGAATGTTGAGGCATTTTTATTCAACGAGGCAGCAAAATTCAAGTTATAAATTATTATTATATTATTATTACTAATATATTAAAACCAAAGGAGACTATATATTAAAGTCAAAACAACTTTTTATTATGCAATTGGATGATAATAAGCAAAAGGAATGTCGGTTATCTCAACCAATTTTACTTTGAAATAACTTGTATGTTTATAAACTCTTTTACTTATTTCGTAAACAATATTTAACTTTTTTTCTGAAACAATAATAAACTAAAGCAAATCTTGTGGGTCCAAATAATATAATTAGGGCAAATAGTATATTTTTTAAATAGTTTTGTAGATAATTGTGATTGAATTTCTAAGGGGATGTTTGGGATTTTGTTTTGAAATGGATTTTTAGATTATTGCGTTTTGAAAACGCAAATAATTAGTTTTTAGTGTTTGGGGTTGAGTTTTGAAGTAGATTTTAAGCTACCAAAACGCAATAATCTAAAAGCAGCTCCACCCCTACTTTTCCAAAACGCATAATCTATTTTGTAAAATCAATCTCAAACACCCTCTAAATGTGTTATTGAATAAAAGGGTTTTTAAAAAGATCTTCGTTTGTTCTTGAATCACCATGGTATGTTGCCATCAACCTTTAACTATGAAAAACAAAGAAGTAAGAATTTTGATTAACCCTGATTAACAATGAACAAACTTTACAAATATGAGAAAATAGTTAGTTTCATATATTAGTAAAACTTTTATAGGGAAAAAAACAAAGGAAGATATTAATAGATTAACATGATTGAATTTCTAAATGTGTTAATTGGAAAAAAAAATGCTCTTCAATATTTATTTATTTTTGAACGGCAAACTTTTTTTTTTCACTCTTAATTTCACGTTTACCTTGCACTTGCAAGGATTTGAACCCATAATGTTAGAAGAAATACCCACAACCTTCAAGATCTTAACGTATTTTTTAAGCGCCACAAAACCTTATGGCATCGGTGTTCTTAAATCACTACCAACTACCACCATCATATATCGCCATCAACCACCTATGTCATCAACCCCTTAAATATAAGAGTCTGAAACCTTTGAACCAACACACTAATCATCCATGAAACAACACCACAGACCATAAACCAAAGATAAGAAAATAGTCAGTTTCCTATACTAGCAACTTCATATGGTAAAAAGCCAAAAAAAAAAAAGGTACTTTAATGTATGATTCATGTTCCAACAAAAAAAGTATAATAACAAGCTTGTATTTACTAAAAAAAATGCTACATAAAAGTGCATACAAAGGTGGTATCTTAGAGACCATGTGCTTGTGAGATTTCACAAATCAAGACAATTAGAAAACCACAAAGTCAAAAGTAAATTGGAACATCAAGACCAATGACACCACATTTGTTTCCCCAAAGGCCAAAATATACAATCAAACAGGTCAAATATTAAAATTAAAAATCCAACTGATATGCATGAAAAAGAACAAAAAAAGGAAGAAAAATAAAATAAAATAAAATAAAATAATAGATTCTCCCATCCTTCACCAGATGTACATCACACACCCTTTCACTATTCAAACATGCCAAAACCAACCCAATACTTCAATCATGTTCATAAATCTTGGTTATGCTTACCATTTGCAAACACAAAATCAACACTTGGTGAGGGTTTCATTCAATCTTGACTCAATCTGTGCAAAACATCAGCAACATGTCTCATTGATGGTCTTCTTTCTGGTTACTTTGTGTGCACCCCATTGCGATCTTTAAAACCGCGATTATCTCCTCTTCTTTATCGGCATCTTGTGCTAACCCTTGGTCCAAAACATCCGAAAGCGGTTTCTTTTCTTCAATACACAACTGAATCCAATGAACAAGATCCATTTCCTCCGAGCCCACTTGAACAACGGGCGGTTTTCCAGTGATCATTTCTAGTAAAACAACGCCGAAAGAGTAAACATCCCATTTTTGTGAAGGTTTCACCACTTTGAAAGCCTCGGGTGCTTGATAATGAGAATTGGAGCGTTTGAAGCTGAAGTGGCAGTTGTGGTTGTCGTTGCAACTTCTGAGACCACTCGGTTGGATTGAAGTACGGTGTGCCACCACCGGCTATGTTAGCCAAGCGCTAAGCCCAAAGTCAGATATTTCGGGCTCCATGTTTAGGCCAAGTAAAATGTTTGATGGTTTTTAGGTCACCATGGACATACTTCTTTGGGCTGAACTCGTGTAGATAGGCTAGACCCTTTCGCGGTTCCTCTCATTATCTTCAACCGTACATGCCAAGAAAGTGGCGTGAAAGATGACATGCCGGGTTTCCCTGAAAACAACAACATCCAACGTTTAAACCGTTTAAATTTGAGTTTTAGTACCACTTAAAAAGGGATAGCGGCGCAGCTTGTTTGCGCGCTTACCCACTATCCAGATGTAAACTTGACCTTTTATTAATGAAAAACGATACATTCTGATTAAATTTTTTTTTTGAGTTTTAGTACCGATTATTACAACTTTAAACAACATAAGCACACATTATCATCTAAAACGCGTATTATTCTAACCATTTGATATCAAAATAACAACACAAGGGAATGCACTATAACAAGATTTTAAGCTAGAAAATTACCGTGAATCGCGGTGCCAAGATTACCATTCGGGACAAAATCATAGATCAGCAGCTTCTCATCCACAGACCAATAATAAGCTCTCAAAGTAACAATATTAGGATGCTTTAGCTTCCCAATTGCTTCAACTTCGGTTTGAAACTCTTTAAACCTTTGAGAACCGCCTTCGCCCAATCTTCTTACCGCGAAAGTAACACCATCTTCAAGTACAACTTTGTAAACAATCCCAATTCCACTTTTTCCCCAAAACGAAAGCCGAAGCCTTCAAAAGCTCATCCAAATCAAACCCCAATTGTGCATCTAACGCCACGAGATCATACTGCTCACATGGTCAGACAACGTTTCGGATTCATCTTTCTTGAAACATAAACACTCGTTTCGACGCTTATTTCCTCCTTTTCCATACCCATGTTTCTTTCCACCACAAAAACACAATCTTGAATAACAATATGAAAGAACCACACCAATCAAGCAAATCCCAACAACATCACTAACAATTATCGCAATCACACCGCTCTTACTCAACCCTTTTTCGGCCCGTTCTTGACTCTCGGACGGATTGCTGCTAGGTAGAAATGGGAATGAAGACGGTGAGCTAGCATCATCCGGATCACACAAACTCTTCAAAGGCGGACCACATAAACCGCATTCCCAATAAACGCAGTCGCCCACGGTTCACCAAAGCACCGGTTTTGTGGAATCGGGCCGGTTAAGTTATTATAAGTAAGATCAATATAAACCTTCTCAGGAAGATTACCAAGACTAGATGGGATTGAACCATTAAACATATTATGAGACAAATCAACAGTCCCTTGCAAATTAGACAAGTTCCCTAAATCTTTAGGGATCAAACCGGCGAACCGGTTAAACGAAAGATCAAGTTTTTTCAAGAAAGCCCAAATTTAACCCAAACCCATCTGGGATTAACCCAGAGAAATTGTTTTGACTCAAATCAAGACTCCTTAACCTCTTACATTCCATCAATGACATGGGTATTGACCCATTAAACAAATTACTTGACAAATCAAGAGTTTGAAGGTAACTAAGTCTACTAATCTCATTTGGAACTGACCCAGATAAAGAATTACCATAAAGCACTAAACTTTGAAGCTTTTGAGCTCTAAAAAGCTCAAAAGGTAAGCTACCCATGAACCTATTGCTTCTTAAGTTAACATGTCTAAGTTCAGATAAAGAGCCAAGAACAGGGGATATGGACCCTAAAAGCTTCTTTTGAGGGATACTAACAGAGATTACTTTATGTTCTTTGCATGCAATGCCATTCCATGAACAAGGGGTGTCATCAGAATAGTTCCAGTTGGTTAAAGACCCTTCAGGGTCTTGTGTGATGGACTGTTTGAAAGTTAAAAGAGTGTAGCCTTCATCATTAAACAAGTTACATGAAGTATGAAATGGGATTTGCATAATATCAAGAAAACTGAAAGAGCAAAGGCAGTAACATCATAATATTATGGAAAGGTTACTACACTTTTATGTGAAATTTGTTAGGAGGTTTGGTATGGTTAAATTAGAGGTTACCTTTGTTATGAACATTGAATAACAGGAAGAAGATGAACAAGGCTTGTAGAATCTTGCAGTTGTGTACTTGTGTTGTGTGTGTGAGAGAAAGAGGTTTGTGTGTGTTAAAAGATGGTATGGTATGGAGTGTGGACTTTGTTGGAGGTGTGGAAAGCATTGGAAAAAGTAAAAAGTTTTTAAGTTGTTTTTAGACTACAAGACATTGGGAATATAGTTTATTAATAATTAATAATAGTCCTACTTTCTAGAGTTGGTATAGGTTTTTTTAAAAAGTATAGCTACATACAAAAATTAATCAAAATAATCACTTTTTATCATGTGATTATATCATGGTATTTTTTATAATACGACCATATAAAACTTTAGAGATTTTTTTTTATAATGAGTTGTCCTTTTATCATCAATTTATAATTTAGGTAAATCATATTATTTCCTACAAATTTGATTTGTATTTTACTATTTTATAAAACTTTATATCTCATTCCCATTCTCAATATTTATGCAATTAAAGACTTTCTATTGTATTTCACATGACAAAAACGCCCTTAATGAGCTTCAATCACTACATATGCCCATGATCTTACAATTTTGCGTCTAGAAATAGGAAGTAACTTCTTAAAATTAATATCTGGAATATAATGAAGTGTTAAATTATAAAAAAAAAACACATTTATATTCTCTTGATAAAATAGGAATGTGTTTGATATGGAGAATGTGGATGAATGCTCTTATAGATATTGTATTTTTTTTTATGTTGTAAATTTTAAAAGTATTTGCATATATCTTGCATGCCTTACAATTTTTGAACAAAATTTTTAAAGAGGGTTGTCGGAGAAAAGCAGTATTTTCTACCTTTGTGACCCGAATTGACATGAGAGTAAGCATACATATACAGAGTAAAAGTGTGTATATAAATAATTTGCTTTTATGTAAAATGAGATTCTAGCATATGGAATTATATAATACAAAAATAATTAAGGTATGGAGTGAACAAATGGTTATGAGATACACCTAGGCAATGTCTTACCAAAGGAGAGACATGGGAAAGAAAGTCCTATTCAGAGTAAAAGGTAAAGCTATTGTAAGCATGGGCAGACCCAAGGTGCGGGGGTAGCCCGTAAAAAAATTAGTGTATTTTATAGGCAAAAATCATGATTCCATCCATTAAAAGTTTGGTTAAAACCCCCAATCGCACCCTCAGAAAATAAATCATGGGCTCGCCACTGATTGTTAGGTGAATTGTAGTCTTGAAGAGTAAAAAAACGTACGAGGCACTCGACCATTCAGCTAGGACCCATCTGGATTATAATTATGACTATTCATAGTGTATTATTATGTGACAAATGTAGGAGTTTCTTGCTAGGTGCACATTTGGTCTAAAAAGAAAAGATTACCATGTGAATTTTGATGGGATTTCTCAAATTAGGATAAACACATAGTGTTTCTATAAACTGTGTTTTATATAGAAGATGGTCATGCTTTATGTTGAGTGTTCGTCATATTTTCATACTTGGTAGATTACTTGATTGTAAATTGTTTAGGTTATTCTTATTCGGTTTATCTGGATGGTACTTGATTGACATATCATAGACACACCAAATGCTTATAAAGTTATAGTATTTTTTCCTTGAAAATAACTACAATGTTGTACGTGCAAGTGTTTCGGTATTCTTAGGAAAGACATGTTTCCATGCAAACTCTTTTGTTTGTACTTGTCTACAAACTTATACATAATCTAAAAACGTCATATTATTTTGTTACATTTTAGAGAGAATATTTTGTTCATGATAATAATAACATAATTATTTCTTAAGGATAATATTTTAATAATAACTGGACAGGCCACCACAGTTTGACTTGCTTCATGATACCTCCTAAGCAAACACATAAGTTGGTAATCATAACCAACGGTCGTGATCTTTTATAAAGAACGTCCACACGAGGGATAATAATGCAAAATCCAACCGAGACAGAGCTGTGTGGGCCTGTAAGTAATGGGCTTTGGACATTAGGTTATAATCTTATATAGCTGTTTGTCAAAGGGAAATAAATAGTGTTTTTTTTTATTAATTATGTCAGACAATAAATTACCTTAAAAAAGGAATAGTAAAATAATATGTAAAAAATGTTTTGGCAGACAATTTATAATTGGATCCAATGTTTATTAAACTCTTGTGTTTATGTATTCAATGTTTTTTTTTTTAACGGAGAAGGAGATACTTTTATTCCATACGAAACAAAACCAAAAACATTTGCGAGTACAAAGAAAAAATTTCCTAACCAGAGGTTAGAAAACCGGAATTAAAGACAATAAAAATAAAAGACTAACTCTCGCCTATCGACTAAAGATTCAAGAAACACTAGTTTAAAAGGCTAATCCAGGTGATAACTTCTAAATCTGATTGTCTGATGCTTTCGCTTGAGAAAAATTTTGCCATCCAAGTCTGCTTTACTAAACCACCCCCAATGTTTGCAAAATTATTGCACATCAAGCAATCAAACCTGAAAATGCACTTGGGAGCCAAGGAGTTAACAGCCTGCTGCAGAGGAACCTTTATGTGTAGCAACTACTCTTCCATAATTGCATTACTCCACCATGTTAACTAGTCAAAAGGCCCCCAAACTTCAACAAAATGAGCAGCAAAACAGGCCCCAAAAATGATATTTATCCACCATATTAATTTGTCAAAACTGGACTTGCATAGGGCAAAGTTTTCTGCACACATCGTAGTTCAACCCACGGGTTCAAGGTCGCTGCACACCCAAAATATATATTTGAATCTGCACATGTAAGCTATATGAAAAATCGCTGCACTCCCACAGGTTTCGAAATCGCTGCGCACCCCAAAAAAATTATTGATTTCCATTCTGCACCTGAAAAACCATAGCCCAGACCCTGCATAAGGTAGCCGAGGACGACTGACCCACATCGCTGCACCATAAACTTCATACCACTGATTCTGTACAATACACGGGCTGCCAAAATTCCTGCAGCAGCTTGGCCGACTGTCTATGTTCATTCTGCAGCAATAAAGATCCGAAAAAATGCACCACCTCCTTAGATATTTACCAATATACCCCTCTTTGCAAACCGTGTTTATGCAGCAACTATCAGGCCGCAAGGAATTGTGATTTGTAATTTACCACCTCCTTACTTTTTGTTCAATCCTTGTAGGGTCCTCCCGGATAGAGCTTTCCAAACGAACGTATTTGCTTTCGTAAAGCCTAATTTCACCAAAACAACTTACAGCCAACCATCTTCTTAGATATAACCAGAATGCCCCTTTTGTAACCCATGTTTTATGCAGAACTATTAAGCCGAAACAGATTAGGTTTTGTACAGCATTGTACCACCCTATCAGACTTGCCAGTTCCTGATAAATACGCGCTGAATTCATACTGTTAGGTAACCCACAATAGCCCACACCAAAAAGAAATAACACACACTGCCAAAAGATTCATCACGAAAACGAAATACACTGCCAGGAAAGGAAGCACCAGACCCAATATGTAACCCGTTTTCCGATCCATAACTCACACCAAACACACACATGGTGCTACCCTACCCCCCCCCCCCCCCCTACCCGGCAAACGTATCCACCAAGACGCACACACACCAAAGGTTAGAGGTCCTAAATTGCAATCGAGACATTTCCTTAAACTTGAATCCAGCCCCGAAACGAAAATACACACACCACGAATTGAATTAACACGAATGAACCACTACGCATCCGGGGATTATAGCACCAGACGGACACAATTAACTCTTACTCGCAGTTGACTCGTTGCTCCTTTTATACGTAAACACACGCCAAAACTCACGCATTGGTGCTATCCGAACCCACCCCACCCGTAATGCATATCACCAAATACACACGCACACCAAGGCCAACTAGATATTATATGGAGTTTATCACAAACTAGCCACAAACTAGCCACACTATGTGCAACTGCAAAACTATAGCCATTGCATCCAACAATCCTGTGTCAATATGTTTGATGAATATCTACCCAGAATTCCATATGCCCCAGAAACGAATAATTACTCACAACCACGAAACGAAATAGACACGAATAAAATTTATGCAACCGGGGACCATAGCACCATCCAATGTTTTTGACCCATTACACACTTATACAAACACACACCAAACTCACACATTGATGCTATCCAAAACCCGCCCCACCCGGATTGCATATCTCCAAGGACTCACACACACCAAAGTTACGTACCCGATTGAATTAAAGAGGACAACTTCAGCCGATTAAATGCACGATAGAACATACCCACATTAGTTACTGATACTAAAAATACCGTCAGCGAACCACTCTTGAACACCTGGAATAACTTCTTTTGATCTAAATTTTAGCCATGAATATGATATCTCCTTAATTTCGTCCACGATCTTTGAAAACACAAAAGCCTTACCCTTGAATACTCTTTCATTTCTTCGAGTCCAGATCAACCATAAAGTTGCGATAACAATAGCTATGGCTGCCTTTTTTTGGATTTTATTAGCCTTCATACAGATAGGTTGGATCAGCAAGTCGCCAACGGACGGGGCATTCAGCAGTGAATTATATCTCAACCATGTCGCAATGGACCACCATATAGATTTAGCCATGGTGCAAGAAAGGAGTATGTGCTCGA